>JACEIK010000162.1:92749-104802 GCA_018107945.1 Datura stramonium | reverse complement strand
TCACCCCGTATTCCTATTCCTGTGGGTTCGACAATCCGGTTCTTCAAAAGAGCCACTGTATTACTTGTACGACCCGTACACTTGCGGGCTCATCAGCAGGAAAGGCAAAGGCAGCTACAATAGCTGGCTGGTGTTATTACTGAGAATAAGGAAGAAGCTGAGGGGGTTACTGGTGGAAAGAAGGTGACAAAGAACTCACTAAACTTCATGGAAAAATCCTGCTAGACACTAGTATCAACCGGTTAGCACCCACGGTCAGCAACAAAACATTGAGTGCAAATAGAGCAGCTTTGGTGGCATGCCTCATGTCCCGATATCCTATCAACATCCCAAGGATCATCGCAGAAGAGATACTAGATCGGGCGGTGGGAGTGAGCACTACCATCCCATTCTCGAGTCTTGTATTCAGAATATGCACAAAGGTAGGGGTGCCAATACGATGGGGTGAGGAGCGTCTGATTGGAGGGAAGAGGATTGCAGACATCAGCCTTATCCGGGATGAAATGAACCCAGTAAGCCGAGCCCGGCTTCCCACAGAAGTTCCATTGGTCTAGCCAGCAGGGGGCATACAAGTTAGTGCCCCCATCTTAGAGGAGCAGAGCGAGACACCATCTACAGATGCCAGTTATTCAGAGGCAGCTCCTAGAACGTCAGTTGTGCCATTGACTAGCCTGCAGATGCAGACTCCAGCAGGGCATGTTTTAGTGCCCCATGACTTCCCCCAGAAACTGGCCAAATGGTTGACCATGGTTGAATGAAAAATTCAAGTTATAATGGAAAATTTGAAGCCATGGGTCAAAGCAGAGATCATACAACAGCTTAGGCCCTACATGCTCTCCTAGATGGATTTGAGAGCCGGTTCAATATACGTATGGTAGAGCACACAGACATCGGTAGTCTCTGTGAGGAGTTGAGGGCTCTTCGGAGCCAAGTAGCCAAATTGTCATCACGACAACCGGAAGCCATTGCAGTCCCCACTCTTTTAGAACTCGATGTAGAGCCCAATGAGGAGATTAATTTGGCCATGTATTGGGAGCCGACGTACTATTGGAGATAAGGAAAAGAAAAGGCTTCTGAGGATGTTGGAAAGGAGATCTGAGGAAGAGAAGGAAGAAGGAAAGGAGAGAGAGCAAGTGGGCACGAGCAGAGAGCCTGCAGACTCATGACTCACTGTCAGAGCTGCAGGAGCAAGCTAGAGGAGCAGGAAGCTCCACTATGACTCAGCCCAATCTTGCTAGTGGCCATGACCCTTTGGGTCAGCACCTTCAGCCCCAATAGACACAGAGGCCGTAGAAGTGACCAAGAATACTAAGGGGGTAACCACTCCCCCTATGGATACTTCATTGAGTGCGCCGGCCACTGCTAGCGCCACCATTTCAGTGGAGGTACCTCCTCCGCAGGATGACAGGAGCGCCTAGAGTGCCATAGGTATGTTTCCTTCCCTATGTTCTTGTAGTTCATGCTTCGGGGATGAAGCTTAATTTTTAAATAGGGGAGGGGGTGTACTTGTGATTTTTTATTCGTCCAAGGGTTTTTCTTGCTGTGTTTCTTTTCCCTCGGGCATGCTATCTAGTAGAACCAACTTGTTTAGGATTTTATTTTCTTATTATTTGATTTTTGTTTATTTGGAAATAACTTAGGAGTACTTAGCCAATGAAAATGCACTAGTTTTGATTTTTGAAAAAAATTGACCTTGTTTAAAATTTTTTTGATGCATTAGCTATGTATTTGTGACTACATGCATGATTTCTGTGGATCTTTTGATGTCATTTTGTTTATTAGCATGAGGAGTCTTGTTAAGCCATGTGTAAACTAGACAGGTAAGGTGAATATAAGTCATGTTTCATGAGTGAGTGAGGTGTAATACTTAGTTGAAGTAATGTGTTGAAGATCTAGAACTTGCCTGGTTGGTCTTTGCATACGCTAAGGATGGTAGGTTAGGATATAATCATAGGACATTCTTTGTTAAGCTCACTTTTATGATTCCCTTGATCCCAATTTTGGGCCTATTATAGACCATTTTTCTTTGATTAACCGATGAACCATATCAATTTTTTATAATGAACCTGTTTTGACCCTTGTCCATCCTTGAATATTGTGAACCTCAACATAGGCAAAATGCATAATTTGAGGATGGCTAGAGTAGGGGTGCATAAATGGTGGGAACGAGAAAAAGGGAAAGAAAAGAGAAAAGGTTAAAAATGAGGTGTGGTGTGAAAAAGAAAATTGGAAAATTGGAAAAAGAAAATTCAAAAGAAAAAGAAAAAAAATGTAACATGCTTGAAAAAGTTGAAAATATAGCATACCCATATAAATGCACATAAAAGAGGTGAAAAGGGACGAAAAAAATGAAAAGCATAAGGGTGAAATTGGTGAATGGTGAAGCCAATGTATGTAGTGCCAAGGAAGGGATAGTCACTCATAAAATCTTTCATATTTATCATATCCAGCCGAAAAGCCTACATTACAAGCCACAACAAGTCCTATAATGATCCTAATCCGACCATCTGATAAACTGAAGCAGAGAAAATAATGGCAAGCCTATGGTATCTGTTACATAGTACTTGAGACTTCTTTGAGAGAGTCAACATCTTGCTTGTTTAGTCCCATGAAATAATTGTTACTACATCTGTGAGTGGGGACTTCATTTGTTGTGAGGGTACATGGATTATATTTGCTTTTACCATTGGTCTATGCGAAAAGCATCAAGTATGATTTGATTGCCTATTAATAGCTAGATGACATGTCTTGATTCCTGTTTATCGTGTTTTGTGGTTGCTTGTAGTACATTAACTGATGTTGGTTCATGGAAAAGGGTCATAAATTGTTGAATGTATAGTGAAAGTTTTGTTTGGTAATGGTTGTAGTATCCTAGGTTTATTTTCTAGTTGAGCATCGTATTTAGTTTTTTTTTTTTTTTTTCTTGAGGACATGCAAAAGTCTTAAGTTGAGGGTGTTGATGTGTTGTGAGTTTAAAGCACTTTTGATGCTCAAAACTAAGAAAATAGTATGGACTTAGGTATGTTTATACAGATATAAGGCATTTTTTCTTTGGTTACAGGACAAATAGGTGTTGGAGAAAGAATGTGCAAAAGATAGCCTGAAAGTGCAGAAAATAGGCTTAAGTCGCAACTCTCAGTACAAGACGTAGGATGGTGCTACGAGCCATACTGCAGATTGTGAGAAGTTTTAGATGGCTAAGTATGAAGAGTGCATCCTACGACTCTTAGTACAAGTCGTACATTGCGTTCACAGGCCGTAGTGTAGAAGTCGTGGAAAGATTTAGAAGATTTTCATAAGAGGACGACTCGTGATACAAATAGATAGTACGAGTCATGGCATCACGGTACAAGTTGTACCATACCACTCGTGAAAAACTTCATAAAAATTGAAAAGTCTCAGAGTTAGACCACGAAAGCACAGTACGACTCGTGGGACGCATGTACGAGTCATACCAAGGGCCAATACTTAGCCAAATTTCAACTAGCCAATGACATATGGGAAAAAGGTACGACCCGTACATACCTACTATGGGTCGTAGGATTTGTCGTGACACGGGCGACATCAGTTATGGAAATTCACCTTGTTAGCCTAGGAAAAGGATTTTTATGTCTGTATAAATATGTTTTATGTTTTATTTTCATTATAGGTTATTATAAAAACGTTAGTTAACATTTGAAGATGTGAGAATTGAGGGATAGAATATAGAATTGAGTTGATTGACTTGTGATCAACCTTTTCTTGATTTTCCCTTGATATTCATACTTTGTTCTTGAGGATTTTGCTGATTTATTTAAAGAAGTTTCTCTCTCATCGATAATTGTAAGTAATTATTTATGTATTTAATTATGAATGCAAATAACAATCTTTTAACTCTGCGAGGCTAAAACCTCCCTAGCTAGGGTTGTGGGAACCATGGTGGATTAACAAGATAGGGTTGCATAAAAGTGATTCAAAACCAATGCAAAACACTTGTATTGTATTCTCTTCATGCTTAAATGTTTCTTAACGATGTACAACGTTAGGATTGCGCAAATTCTTTACTTACTTAAACCTAGAGAGGTAGTGATTAGGAAAAGAGAATTAAAACAAAGCCTTGATCTTGATGATCATTGTATTAACATAAGTTGTGGTCATAGGATAGTTAAATTTGGGACATATTGATAATGGTTAGTTTTCAATAGCTCATGAGACTTGATCCAGTGATTGAGTATAGACATTCAATAGGGACAAACTAGTCATTTGAATGAACCTAAGTTATCAGTTCTATAAGTAAGCATTGGTGATGATCACGTATGTATATCTGAAGCAGTTATGAACCCATGGGGAACACAAACCCTAGTATCTTTCATTCTTGATTTTAACCAAAATTAAAAAAGTTATTTCATTTATTGTTTTCTTCAGAACCCCCAATTTGGAGTAACTACCCAACAAGTTCACTTACCTGCATTAGTATAGATCTTCCGTATTCCCTGTGTGTTCGACCCCAACCTCTGCTTTGGTTCTTTATTGACAACATCCGCTTCATACTTCGGTAGGAGGAATTGTTTGAGCGTTATCAATGGGCACCAACAGGCGCCACCAGCACATGAGGAGCATGTACCCGAGCCGGTTGCACACGCTGAGTTCAGAGCAACCATACAGATGTTAGCCCAGAATTTGACCACCCTGGTCAATGAATAAGCGATAGCGCATGTCCCTCAGAACAGGAATAAGGCGGCAGCAAGAGTCAGAGATTAGGACGAACCCTCCGGGCTTTCTTGGGTCAAAGGTGGATGAGGATCCATATGAGTTTATTCAAGAGGTTCTGAAGATCACCCAGATTATAGGGGAGTGCGCCGATTTAGCCTCATACCAATTGAAGGGGGTTGCGCACATTTGGTTTAAGTAATGGAAGGATAGTAGGGCAGTTGGAGCAGGACTTATCAGTTGGGATGAGTTTGATGCCGCTTTTTTGGATCGGTTCTTCCCTCGTGAGATAAGGGAGATCAAAGCAGCCGAGTTTGTGAATCTAAAGTAAGGGAAGAGGACAATTCAGGAGTATTCCTTGGAGTTCACTCGTCTACCCAAGTATCTACCTGAGATGGTGGCAGAGCAGAAAGCCCGAGTGAGCAGGTTTGTACATAGGATAGTAGACTACTTGGTTAGGGATTAATGGACCACAATGCTTATCCAGAACATTGACCTTTCTTGAATAGTCTTGTATGCCTAGCAGATAGAGGCAGTGTAGATGAGTGAGCGGTAGAGAGAGGCTAAGAGGGCCAAGACCAATAGCTTTGGATTCTCCCAACAAGGACCTAGTGGGCACCGTCAACAGTCCCATCAGAGATCTTCAGCCCCAGTTCCTTCGGCTATGAGTGTGCCATTGATGTGCTATGGATTTATAGCACCATCGATGCTCAAAACTAAGAAAATAGCATGGACTTAGATGTGTTTATGTGGATATAAGACCCTTTTCCTTTGATTGCAGGATAAATTAGTATTGACTCTAAAAATTACAAAAGAAAGCTTGAAAGATGCAAAATATGCTCAGATTGCAGACCACCGTACGAGCCATAGGAAGGACCTACAAGTCGTACTGATGGTCGTGAAAAGCTGCAGAAGGCTAAGTTGAGAAGATGCAATGTACAAGTCTCGGTACGACTCGTACCAAGTTGGTACGAGTCGTGGTGATGAAATCGTGTCAAGATCCAGCAAATTTGCATAAGGTGCTGACTCCTTCTATGGAAAGATAGTACGACCCATGGGAAGAAGGTATGAGTCGTACCATGACGGTAAAAATGAACTTAAGAAAAATTCCAAAGTTTCATAATCAAATCATAGGAGCTTAGAACGGGTCGTATGAAGGAGGTACGAATCATACCAGGATCCAACACTTAATAGAAATTCAGCGAACAATGCAAGGTACGATAGGAAGATACGGGTTATAAGAAGCTATTACGAATCGTGACATGGCCCGTGACGACTGCGACACCAGATATGGAAATTCATCCAATTAGCCTAGGAAAAGGATTCTTGTGTCTGTATAAATACGTCTTTAGGTTTTATTTTTCCAGAGACAGTAGTAGACACATAAGAAATACAAAAAAAAAGACAAGGAGAGAAGAGATTTTGTAGGGGAATTGAGTTGATTCAACTTGTGATCAACCGTTTCTTGAATTTATCTTGTTCTTGCTACTTGATCTTCAAGATTTTGCTGAGAAATTAAAGGAAGTGCTTTTCTCATTCCTTCTTGTAAGTACTGATTTATGTTCTTAATCATGAATACAATTAACAACCTTAAAACTATGAGAGGCTAAAACCTCCATAGCTAGGGTTGTGGGAACCATGGTGAATTAATAAGCTCGGGTTACACAATGTGATCTTAAAACCAATAAAAACACTTATACTGTATTCTCTTCAAATTTAATGATTCGTAATGGTTTGCAAAACGTTAGGAAGTGCCTGAATTCTTTTTTTGCTTTGGTCGAAGAGGTAGAGATTAGGAAAATAGAATTACAATGGAGCCTAGATCTTGATTATCATTGTATTAACTTGAGCTGTGGTCGCAGGATATTTATATCTAGAACTTAGTGATAACTGATAGTTTCAAACCGCTCATGAGACTTGGTCGTGTGATTGACTATTGTCATTCAATAGGGACTAGTCGGTCGTTTGAATGAACCTAAGTTATTAGGTCTATAAGTATTGGTGATAATCACGAGTGTATACCCAAAGCAGTTATGAACCCATGGAGAACACAAACCCTAGTTATTCTTTAACATTAACTCAACATCAGAATTTTGATACTTGTTTTTATTATTGATTTATTTTAGAACCCCCCTATTTTGAAGTAACTACCTCACAAGTTCAATTACCGGCTATAATCCAATTCTTACTATTCCCTGTGGGATCGAATCCAATCTATAGTTGGATTCTTTATTGACAATGTCCTCTTCTCACTTTAATAAAAGGTGAGTTTTGAGCGTTATCAAAAAGTGGCACCGTTGCTGGGGACTAGAGCTAAGACTAGATTATCTGCTTGTATTTGACTTTTTTGGTAGTTATTTCCTCTTTTACATTTTTGTTTGTTTTGTTTTGTCTCATCCATGGCACTTCTTGGCAAAGCCAAGCATCCAAGACAGTGGAGGATGAGTCCAAGTTCCTTGACGAAGTCTAAGTATTCAAGATACTTATGTCGTACCGCGATATTAAATCAGGCGCTGCATGGGAGGCAACCCATGGATGGATAAGTCTGAGTAGCCACAGGTATGTTCCCCTTCCCTCTGTTTTTACATTCTATTCTTCGGGTATGAAGCATGCTTTTTTTAAAATAAAAGAGGGAGGGGATGTACTTATAATTTTTGGGAATTTTGATTCATCCGAGGGTTTTTCTTGCCGAATTTCTTTTCCCTCAAGCATGCTATCTAGTAGAACCGGCATGTGTAGGATTTTTTTTAGTTTTCGATTTTTTTTCAATTAGAAAGTAGCTTAGGAGTACTTATCCAATAAAAATGCACTAGTTTTGGTTTTTGGAAAAAAGTGACCCTATTTAAGAAAAACTTTTGATGCATTAGCTATGTATATGTGACAACATGCATGATTGTTGTGGATCTTTTGATGCCATTTAGTTTGTCAACATGAGTAGTTTTGTTAAGCCATGTATAAACCATACAGTTGAGGTGACGATAGTTCATGTACCATGTGTGAGTGAGGTACAGTAGTCAGTTTGGTATTGTGTTGAAGATCTAGAACTTGCCTGGTTGGTCTTTGCATATGCTAAGGATGGTTGATTAGGATATGATCATAGGTCATTTTTTTTTGTTTAAGCTCACTTTTAGCCTATAGTACCCTACCAAAAGTGCATGAATCCCTTGATCCCAAGTTTGAACCTTAATAAAAAATGATTTCTTTGATTTTACCGATTAACGTACCCATTTTTTGTAATGAACCTATTTTGGCCCTGGTCCTTCCTTGGATATTGTGTACCTCAACATAAGAAAAATGCTTAAGTTGAGGGTGACTAGAGTAGGGGTGCGTAAAAGGTCGGAACCGAAGAAAGGAAAAGATAAGAAAAGAGAAAAAGTAATGGTGAAGAATGAAGTGTGGTGAGATGATGAAAAAATAGATGAAATATGCTAAAAACTTTTGAAGAAAAAGAAAGCCAAAAGAAATTTGAAAATGCTGAAAAAAAGTTGAAAACTCACTTCACTCATGCAAATGTGTATAAAAAGGAGAGAAAAGGGAAGAAAAGGGAATGAAGGAATAAAAGGGTCAAATAGGTGAACGGTGTAGCTAATGTATGTAGATCCAAGGAATGAATAGTCACTTATAAAATATTTCATCTTTACCATGTCCAGCCCTGAGCCTACATTACAAGCCATATCAAGTCCTATAGTGATCCTAACCTGATCATCTGATAAACCAAAGCAGAGAAAATAAGGCCAATCCTATGGTATTTGATACATTTTATAACTTCTTTGTGAGAGTGAGTGTCTTACTTGTTTAGTCGCATATCATATTTTAAATCTCATATATTAGTGGGGACTTTATTTGTGTGAGGGTACATGGATTATGTTCGCTTCTATCATTGGTCTTTGTGGAAAACATTGGTGATGACTTGATTGTCTATTGATAGATGAATGACATGTTTTCATCCATGTTTATGATGTTCGGAGGTTGCTTGTAATACATTAGCTGATGTTGTTCCATGAGAAAGGGTCAATAGAGTTTGTATAAAAAGTGCAAGTTTATTTGAGTATTGGCTGTAGTATATTAAGTTTATTTTCTAGTTGAGCGTCGTGTTTTAGTTTTTCTTTTCTTTTCCCGAGGACATGCAAAAGTATTAAGTTGAGGGTGTTGATGTGATGCGGATTTACAGCACTATCGATGCTCAAAACAAAGAAAATAGCATGTACTTAGATGTGTTTATGTGGAAATAAGGTACTTTTCCTTTGATTGCAGGATGAATTAGTGTTGACTCTGAAAATTGCAAAAGAAAGCCTGAAAGATGCAAAATATGCTCAGATTGCAGACCATAGTACGATCCGTAGGAAGGACCTATGAGTCGTACTGATGGCCGTGAAAAGCTGCAGAAGGCTAAGTTGAGAAGATGCAATGTACGAGTCTCAGTACGGCTCGTACCAAGTTGGTACGAGTCGTGGTGATAAAATCATGTAAAGATCCAAAAAATTTGCATAAGGTGCTGACTCCTACTATGGAAAGACAGTACGACCTTTGGGAAGAAGGTATGAGTCGTACCATGACGGTCGTAATGAACTTTAGAAGAATTCCAAAGTTTCAGAATCATATCATTGGAGCTCAGTATGGGTCATATGATGGAGGTACGAATCAGACCATGATCCAACACTTTAGCAAAATTCAGCTAACAATGCAAGGTATGACAGGAAGCTACGGGTCGTACGAAGCTACTATGGATCGTGACATGGCCCGTGACGATTACGTCTCTAGATATGGAAATTCATCTAGTTATCCTAGAAAAAGGATTCTTGTGTATGTATAAATACGTTTTGGGGTTTTATTTTTCTAGAGACAGTAGTAGACGCGTAAGAAAGACAAAAAAAAAAGACAAGGAGAGAAGAGATTTTGTAGGGGAATTGAGTTGATTCAACTTCTGATCAATCGTTTCTTTAATTTATCTTGTTCTTGCTACTTGTTCATCAAGATTTTGCCGAATAATTAAAGGAAGTGTTTTTCTCATTCATTCTTGTAAGTATTGATTTATGTGTCTTAATCATGAATACAATTAACAACCTTACAACTATGAGAGGCTAAAACCTCCATAGCTAGGGTTGTGGGAACCATGGTGAATTAACAAGCTAGGGTTGCACAATGTGATCTTAAAAGCAATACAAACACTTAAATTGTATTCTCTTCATCTTTAACGATCTTAATGGTGCGCAATGTTAGGAAGTGCCCAAATTCTTTACTTGCTTTGATCGAAGAGGTAGATATTAGGAAAAGAGAATTACAATGGAGCCTTGATCTTGATGATCATTGTATTAACTTGAGTTGTGGTCACAGGATAGTTATACCTGGAAATTAGTGATAAAGGATAGTTTGAAACTGCTCATGAGACTTGGTCGAGTGATTGACTATAGTTATTCAATAGGGACTGGTCGGTGTTTGAATGAACCTATATTATCAGTTCTATAAGTATGTATTGGTGATTATCACGAGTGTATACCAAAAGAAGTTATGAACCCATGGGGAACACAAATCCTAGTTGTTCTTTAACATTGACTCAACATCAGATTTTGATACTTTTTTTATTATTGATTTCTTTTAGTATCCCCCTATTTTGAAGCAACTACCTCACTAGTTCAATTACCAGCTATAATCCAGTTCTTCCTATTCCCTGTGGGATTTCCATAAAGATCTAGGTGAGATCAAAGGGGATGAGCATTAGGTTCTAGAGGCTAGAGTAGCAGACTTGCAGCGACTAGCCCTCCTAAGTGTAGCAGATATGGCTTGAGACACATGGGCAAATGCTAAGTAGGTTCGGGTGCTTGTTTCAGGTGTGGAAAGCTCGGACATATGCTTAGGGATTGCCCAGCATCCAGATAAAGTCATGATAGTGGTTGAGGCCCAGCTTCCAGTTCAATAGCTCCACCAGCATGCCAAGGTCTGCAAGGGGCATCTACTACTGTGGGTGGCAAAAAGCGCCAAAACAGATTTAATGCCCTAGCATCCCGTTAATAGAAGGAGGTCTCCCCAGATGTAGTCACTGGTATGTTATGAATATTCCACCATTATGTATATGTATTATTAGATCCATGGGCTACTATATCTTTTGTGACGCCCTATGTTGCTAGTAGTTTCGGAGTCAGTCTCGAAATCTTATCAGAATCCTTTTCAATCTCTACCCCAGTTGGTGATTCAGTTATAGCTAGAAGGGCGTATAGAGATTGCCCTATCACAGTCCTTCAGAAAGTCACCTCAGCAAATTTAGTAGAGCTATCCATGATCGATTTTGATGTTATCCTTGGTATAAATTGGTTATATGCATGTTATGCCTCAGTCAATTGTAGATCCTGTGCAGTAGAGTTCAAATTTCCAGGTGAGCCAGTCCTAGAGTGGAAGGGTAGTTCAGTTGTGCCTGTAGGTCATTTCATTTCCTACCTTAAGACTAGAAAGATGATTTCTAAGGGTTGCATGTACCATCTAGTTAGAGTTAAGGATGCTACGTCTGAGACCCCGACTATCCAATCAGTTCCAGTAGTATGTGAATATACAGAACTGTTCCTAGATGATCTACCCGGAATTCCTCCTGAGAGGGAAATTGATTTTGGTATTGACCTTCTCCTTGACACGTAGCCTATATCTATTCCTCCATATAGAATGACTCCAGCTGAGCTAAAGGAGATGAAGGAGCAGTTGAAATACCTCTTGGACAAGGGATTCATCAGATTGAGCAAATCCCCGTGGGGTGCACCAGTTCTCTTTGTCCGTAAGAAGGATGGTTCTCTTAGTATGTGAATTAATTATTGGTAATTGAACAAAGTTACCATCAAGAATAGGTATCCTCTCCCCAGGATTGATGATTTGTTTGACCAACTTCAAGGTGCTATGTGCTTTTCAAAGATAGATATCAGATTTGGATACAATCAACTTAGGGTTTGGGAGAGCGATATTCTGAAGACAGCCTTCAGAACTTGGTATGGTCATTATAAGATGTTACACCCCATAAGTTCTAGACACTTAGTTGGCCTATTCTCATGTTGGTTAAGAGTTTTAGAATATCACACGTGCGAGAAAAGGGCCTGGGGAGAGACCGGACAAGCGCCAAGTCAGAGCGTCGCAAGGAAAATGCGACTTATAATTTGCATTCGACGAATGCGACTTACAAATCGCATTTGACAAATGCGACTTAAAGGCCCCAAGTATATAAGGCTCCCACTTCATTTTAAATCATTTTCCCTTCATATAGTTTCTAGTAAACAAACAGAAACAGAGGGGAACGAAGGGTTTGATTAAATTTCCTTTCGTTTACACCGTCAAACGCAGTCCAAACTCGAATTAACTTCGGGTAGAGAAGTATAAAGGTGCCGGGA
>JACEIK010000162.1:15066-29224 GCA_018107945.1 Datura stramonium | reverse complement strand
CGCACCCCTACTCTAGTCACCCTCAACTTAAGCATTTTTCTTATGTTGAGGTACACAATATCCAAGGAAGGACCAGGGCCAAAATAGGTTCATTACAAAAGATGGGTACATTAATCGGTAAAATCAAAGAAATCATTGTCTATTAAGGATCAAATTTGGGATCAAGGGATTCATGCACTTTTGGTAGGGTACTATAGGCTAAAAGGGAGCTTAAACAAAAAAATGACCTATGATCATATCCTAATCAACCATCCTTAGCTTACGTAAAGACCAACCAGGAAAGTTCTAGATCTTCAACAGAAAACCAAACTGACTACTGTACCTCACTCACACATGGTACATGAACTATTATCACCTCACCTATCTAGTTTATACATGGCTTAACAAAACTACTCATGTTGACAAACTAAATGGCATCGAAAGATCCACAACAATCATGCGTGTTGTCACATATACATAGCTAATACATAAAAAGTTTTTTTTAAATAGGGTCACTTTTTTCCAAAATCCAAAACTAGTGCATTTTTATTGGCTAAGTACTCCTAAGCTACTTTCTAATTGAAATAAATAAAAAACTACAAAAAATCCTACACATGCCGGTTCTACTGGATAGCATGCTTGAGGGAAAAGAAACTCGGCAAGAAAAACCCTCGGACGAATCAAAATTCCCAAAAATTATAAGTACACCCCCTCCCTCTTTTATTTTAAAAAAAGCATGCTTCATGGCCGAAGCATAGAATGTAAAAACTGAGGGAAGGGGGACATACCTGTGGCTACTCAAACTAATCCATCCATGGGTTTCCTCCCATGCAACGCCTGATTTAATATCGCAGCACGACATAAGTATCTTGACTACTTAAACTTCGTCAAGGAACTTGGACTCATCCTCCACTGTCTTGGATGCTTTACTTTTCCAAGAGGTGCCATGGATGAGACAAAACAAAACAAAAAAAAATGTAAAAGAGGAAATAACTACCAAAAAAGTCAAATACAAGCAGATAATCTAGTCTTAGCTGTCGTCCCCAGTAACGACGCCACTTTTTGATAACGCTCAAACCACACCTTTTATTAAATTGAGAAGAGGACATTGTCAATAAAGAACCTAACTATAGATTGGGTTCAATCCCACAGGGAATAGGAAGAACTGGATTATAGCCGGTAATTGAACTTGTGAGGTAGTTACTTCAAAATAGGGGGGTTCTAAAAGAAATCAATAATAAAAAAAGTATCAAAATTCTGATGTTGAGTTAATGTTAAAGAATAACTAGGGTTTGTGTTCCCCATGGGTTCATAACTGCTTTGGGTATACACTCGTGATTACCACCAATACTTATAGAATTGATAACTTAGGTTCATTTAAATGACCGACTAGTCCCTATTGAATGAAAATAGTCAATCACTCGACCAAGTCTCATGAGCGGTTTCAGACTATCCGTTATCACTAAGTTCCAGATATAAATATCATGCGACCAAAACTCAAGTTAATACAATGATCATCAAGATCTAGGCTCCATTGTAATTCTATTTTCCTAATCTCTACTTCTTCGACCAAAGAAAGTAAAGAATTCGGGCACTTCCTAACGTTGCACACCATTACGAATCATTAAAGATGAAGAGAATGCAATATAAATGTTTGTATTTTTTTAAGATCACTTTGTGTAACTCTAGCTTGTTAATTCACCATGGTTCCCACAACCCTAGCTATGGAGGTTTTAGCCTCTCATAGTTGTAAGGTTGTTAATTGTATTNATTCATGATTAAGAACATAAATCAATACTTACAAGAATGAATGAGAAAAACACTTCCTTTAATTACTCAGCAAAATCTTGAAGAACAAGTAGCAAGAACAGGATAAATTCAAGAAACGGTTGATCACAAGTTGAATCAACTCAATCCCCCTACAAAATCTCTTCTCTCCTTGTCTTTTTTTTGTATTTCTTATGTGTCTACTACTGTCTCTGAAAAAATAAAACCTAAAGACGTATTTATATAGACACAAGAATCCTTTTCCTAGGCTAACTAGATGAATTTCCATATCTGGTGCCGCAATCGTCACGGGCCATGTCACAATCCGCGATAGCGTCCTGCAACCCGTATCTTCCGGTCGTACCTTGCATTGTTGGCTGAATTTTGCTAAGTGTTTGATCCTGGTACGATTCGTACCTCCTTCATAAGACCCATTCTGAGCTCCTGTGATTTGATTATGAAACTTTGGAATTTTTCTAAAGTTCATTATGACCGTCATGGTACGACTCATACCTTCTTCCCACGGGTCGTACTGTCTTTCCATAGAAGGAATCAGCACCTTATGCAGATTTTCTGGATCTTGGCACGATTTCATCACCATGACTCGTACCAACTTGGTACGAGTCATACTGAGACTTGTACATTGCATCTTCTCAACTTAGCCTTCTACAGCTTTTCACGACCATCAGTACGACTCGTAGGTCCTTCCTACGGCTCGTACTGTGGTCTGCAATCTAAGCATATTTTGCATCTTTCAAGCTTTCTTTTGTAATTTTCAGAGTCAACACTAATGTATCCTGCAATCAAAGGAAAAGTGACTTATATCCACATAAACACATATAAGTCCATGCTATTTTCTTAGTTTTGAGCGTCGATAGTGCTATAAATCCACAGCACATCAATGGCACACTCATAGCTGAAGGCACTGGGGTTGAAGATCTCTGATAGGACTGCTTACGGTGCCCACTAGGTCCTTACTGGGAGAATCCAAAGCTATTGGTCTTGACCCTCTTAGCTTCTCTCTACCGCTCACTCATCTGCACTGCCTCTATCTGCTGGGCATACAAGACTATTCAAACAAAGTCAATGTTCTGAATAAGCATTGTGGTCCAGTAATCCCTGACCAAGTAGTCTGCTATCCTATGTACAAACCTGCTCACTCGAGCTTTTTGATCTGCCACCATCTCAGGTACATACTTGGATAGACGAGTGAACTCCAAGGAATACTCCTGAATTGTCATCTTCCATTGCTTTAGATTCACAAACTCGGCTGCTTTGATCTCCCTTATCTCACGAGGGAAGAACCGATCTAGAAAAGCGGCATGAAACTCAACCCAACTGATAAGTCCTGCTCCAACTTGCCTACTATCCTTCTATTACTTAAACCAAATGTGCGCAACCCCCTTTAACTGGTATGAGGCTAAATCGGCACACTCCCCTATAATCTGGGTGATCTTCATAACCTCCTAAATGAACTCGTATGGATCATCATCCACCTTTGACCCAAGAAACTCCGGAGGGTTCATCCTCAGAAAATCTCTGACTCTTGCTGCCGCCTTATTCCTGTTCTGAGGGACATGCGCTATCACCTATTGATTGACCAGGGTGGTCAAATCCTGCGCTAACATCTGTATGGCTGCTCTGAACTCAGCGTGTGCAACCGGCTCAGGTACATGCTCCTCATAGGATGGTGGCGCCTGTTGGTTCCCATTGATAACTCTCAAACCATACCTCCTACTGAAGTATGAAGCGGATGTTGTCAATAAAGAACCCAACTAGAGGTTGGGGTCGAACCCACAGGGAATACGGAAGATCTATACTAATGCTGGTAAGTGAACTTGTTGGGTAGTTACTCCAAATTGGGGGTTCTAAAGAAAACAATAAATGAAATAAATATTTAAATTTTTGTTAAAATCAAGAATTAAAGATAACTAGGGTTTGTGTTCCCCATGGGTTCATAACTGCTTCAGATATACATACGTGATCATCACCAATGCTTACTTGTAGAACTTATAACTTTGGTTCATTCAAATGACTAGTTCGTCCCTATTTAATGTCTATACTCAATCTCCGGATCAGGTCTCATGAGAGATTGAAAACTAACCATTATGAATATGTCCCAAATTTAACTATCCTATGACCACAACTTAAGTTAATACAATGATCATCAAGATCAAGGCTTTGTTGTAATTCTCTTTTCCTAATCACTACCTCTCTAGGCTTAAGTAAGAAAAGAATTTGGGAAAGTCCTAACATTGTACATCGTTAAGAAATGTTTAAGTATAAAGAGAATACAAGACAAGTGTTTTGCATTGGTTTTGAATGACTTTTATGCAACCCTAGCTTGTTAATCCACCATGGTTCTCACAACCCTAGCTATGGAGGTTTTAGCCTCTCATAGTTACAAGATTGTGATTTGAATTCATAATTAAATACATAAATCAATACTTACAATTATGGATGAGAGAGAAACTTCTTTAAATAAATCAGAAAAATCCTCAAGAACAAAGTATGAATATCAAGAGAAAATCAAGAAAAGATTGATCACAAGTCAATCAACTCAATTCTATATTCTATCCCTCAATTCTCACATCTTCTAATGTTAACTAACGTTTGTCTAATAACCTATAATGAAAATAAAACATAAAACGTATTTATACAGACATAAAAATCTTTTTCCTAGTCTAACAAGGTGAATTTCCATAACTGATGTCGCCCGTGTCACGACAAATCCTACGACCCGTAGCAGGTATGTACGGGTAGTACCTTCTTCCCGTATGTCATTGGCTGGTTGAAATTTAGCTAAGTAATTTCCCTTGGTACGACTCGTACATGCGTACCACGAGTCGTACTGTGCTTCCGTGGTCTGACTCTAAGACTTTTCAATTTTTCTAAAGTTCTTCACGAGTGCTATGGTACAACTCGTACCTTGATGCCACACTCATACTATCTATCCGTATCACGAGTCATCCTCTTAAGCAAATCTTCTAAATCTTTCCATGACTTCTACACTACGGCCCGTGAACGCAATGTACAACTTGTACTAAGAGTCGTAGGATGCACTCTTCACACTTAGCCATCTAAAACTTCTCAAGATCTGCAGTACGGCTCGTAGCACCATCCTACGGCTTGTACTGAGAGTTGTGACTTAAGCCTATTTTCTGCACTTTATGGCTATCTTTTGCACATTCTTGCTCCAACACCTATTTATCCTGTAAGCAAAGAAAAAGTGCCTTATATCCATATAAACATACCTAAGTCCATACTATTTTCTTAGCTTTGAGAATCAAAAGTGCTGTAAACTCACAACACATCAACACCCTCAAATTTAGACTTTTGCATGTCCTCAGGCAAAGAAAAGAAAAACTAAATACGATGCTCCTAGAAAATAAACCTAGGATACTACAACCAATACCAAACAAAACTTTCACTATACATTCAACAATTTCTGACCCTTTTCCATGAACCAACATCAGCTAATGTACTATAAGCAACCACAAAATACGATAAACAGGGATCAAGACATGTCATCTAGCTATTAACAGGCAATCAAATCATCCCTGATGCTTTTCACACAAACCAATGGTAAAAGCAAACATAATCCATGTACCCTCAAAACAAATGAAGTCCCCACTCACATATATAGTATCAAATATTTCATGGGACTAAAAAAGTAAGATGCTGACTCTCTCAAAGAAGTCTCAAGTACTATGTATCAGATACCATAGGCTTGCCATTATTTTCTCTGCTTCAGTTTATCAGACGGTCAGATTAGGATCACTATAGGACTTGTTGTGGCCTGTAATGTAGGCTTTTCGGATGGACATGATAAATATGAAAGATTTTATGAGTGACTATCCCTTCCTTGGCACTACATACATTGGTTTCACCATTCACCAATTTCACCCTTTATGCTTTTCATTTTTTCTTCCCTTTTCACCTCTTTTATGTGCATTTGTATGGGTGTGCTGTATTTTCAACTTTTTCAAGCATGTTACATTTTTTTTCTTTTTCTTTTTAATTTTATTTTTCTAATTTTCCAATTTTCTTTTTCACACCACACCTCATTTTTAACCTTTTCTCTTTTCTTTTCCTTTTTCTCGTTCCCACCATTTATGCACACCTACACTAGCAACCCTCAACTTAGGCATTTTTCCTATGTTGAGGTTCACAATATCCAAGGATGGACCAGGGTCAAAAGAGGTTCATTATAAAAAGTTGGTATGGTTCATCGGTTAATCAAAGAAAAATGGTGTATAATAGGCGCAAAATTGGGATCAAGGGAATCATATGAGTTTGGCAGGGTTATTTAGGCTAAAAGTGATCTTAACAAAGAATGGCCTATGATCATATCCTAACCTACCATCCTTAGCGTATGCAAAGACCAACCAGGCAAGTTCTAGATCTTCAACACAGTACTTGAACTAAGTATTACACATCACTCACTCATTTCGTAACAATTGCCATACAATGGCCATCCTTCTTTGGGTTGCGTATGGTGTCAGTAGGAAGTGTCTCCTTCATTCGGGGATTCATTTGGGAAGACAAATGATTCATTTTCACTTCCAAGTGCTTAATCAATGTCGAGTAGGAGTTCACTATTTGGGAAAGATTTGACACCTTCCTTTTCAATTCTTTGACTCCACTATCGATGAATTCCACTCTTTTGAGTACTCTAGCCTGCATCTCTTTAATCTTGGAGCTTTCTTCATCGCTCTTACCAGGATATAATTGGGGATTCTTAACCTTTGGAGGGGGAACAAATGGATTTGAGCTTCGGTGATAATGTTCCCTATCTCAGTTTTGATCATGATTACCCCGTCTGTCATTTCTATCAACCCAACCTTGGTTGTAACGGTTTCTCCAACCTTGATTCTCTTTCTGTGGGTGCCAAGGGCCGTGATTGGCACCTTTCTACCCTAATTGAGAAACCCTTATTTGATTTACCATGAATTGGCACTCTTCTTCGTACCTCGGTGGTGAAGCTTCATTCTTATATTGCATTGGAGTTGCGTCCTCACAACATTAACATTCTTTGACCCATTTCCCAAAACATGCTTTATCATCAACGCTAGTTGGGTCATCATCTTTTCTAGGGTCTCATCACTTTATTCATCTCTTCTTTGCATCTCCGCAGTCACAACACTTTGACTAGCACCATTTTCAGGTACTTCAGTGCCCCTCGTATGCCAAGCTCGATTTTTTTTGGTCATTCTATCCAAAAGATCTCTAGCTATACCATAGGGCTGGTCCATGAGAGATCCACTTGCCAAGTTATTGGCCACATATTTGTTGATGGAATCCAAAGAATGATAAAAACTTTGAAGGAGCACTCCATCTAGAAGTCCGTGGTTTGGGCATAGGGCCATTTTTTTCTTGAACCTCAGCCATGCTTCATGTAAAGGTTCCCCTATGATTTGCCTGAAGTTGGTAATATCATTTATTAGCTGCAACATCCTCAATTGAGGGAAGAACCTATCCAAGAAAGCTTCAGTCAACTCTTGCCATGAAAGACACATCCCGGATGTAGATCCTCAAGCCATATTATTGCTTCCCCAGTCAAAGAAAATGGGAAGAGCCTTAATTTGATCGACTCTTGACTTATGTTTGTGTTGTTAAAAGGTTAGGATATCTCAAGAAAATTTTGAAGATGTCAATTTGCATCTTCACTTGGCTGAACTCTGAAGAGTCCTTTCATTTGTAGCAGGTGTAACATTGTGTTGGTCACATGGAACAGTACTTCTGCTATTTCTCCACACTACATTCATATATAGGTCAATTAGAACTAAATACGTTAATATTCTAGAAGAAAACATCGCTTTCAATATATATATAGCCCAAACTTTGACTTATCGAATAACGGTCGAAAACTCGCTATTTCTCAAAAGTCCAGAAGGGAGAAATACTCACTTTAGGGCTAGGAGTATATTGACACTAATTTGGAGCAATTCCACTTACNCGATCTTTCCCCGGGCCTTTTTCTAGCATGTATGGCATTCTAAAACTCTTAACCAACATGCGAATAGGCCATGTACATGTCAAGAATTTACGGGGTGTAATAGGTTTTGACAATCATGACTTCACACACATAATAAATTAATAGACTTAATTGTTGATTGTTTTACTTTGTCTGGTAATCAAGAATGTGAGTTGAGATGAACTTTATTTAGCAAGAAATTGCTCGTTTGTTCTTTCGTTGTTGAGTTACAGGTGTGAGGGATTCGTAGGTATGGTTTGTTTTTTTGAGTTTTGTTTGCGTGGGAGAGGGGTAGTTTTAGGTCGGATTTAAATAGGTGAGGGGTAGATTTACAAAAATATGGGTTGAGTCGGGTAAGTTTGTAAATTTTGACCCATCATGACTTATACCTCAAGTCGTAGGACGACCCTACGACTCGTCCCTTGGACCCGTAGTTCAAAAAGTTGGAAAACTTACTTTGGGACCTACGAATGCATCCTACAACTCGTACAAGGTTGGTACGATCCGTATGATGACTCGTAGGTTGTTGTGCATGACTTACATGGGTCATAGGCACGGCAAATACTATGACCCATACACATGTGTTACGACTAGTAGTACTGATCGTAGCCTGAACTCTTGCTTTGAAATACATCTCTGAACCTCTCCATACCTCCTGCTATGACTCGTATGATGCTGTCACTAGTCGTACTAAGAGACGTAGCAGCTGCTCTTTCAGCAATCTTTTTGCCTCCTGTTTTTGTTTTCCCTATAGACTAAGCACACATTAGTTCAATCACTTGGATTGCCTCCCAAGAAGCGCTTTATTTAACATCGCTGCATGACGCAGGTGGCCCTATTACTCAGAATTCACCAAGCCACCACTTGGGTTGCCTCCCAGGAAGCGCCTGATTTAACATTGCGGCACAACGCAAGTTTCTTGACTACTCAAAATTCGTCAAGTGACTCAGATTCATCATCTCCTCCACAAACATTGGCAATTTGTCATATTCCATCTGGGTGCTTGAACGAGGGATCGTTCCCATGATGTATCTTGAGAGAATAACAAAAGAAAAAAAAGGAAAACATAAATAGGGAAATAACTACTAAAGTCAAATATAGGCAAATAATCTAGTCTTAGTCGTATTCCCCGACAACGATGCCACTTTTTGATAATGCTCAAATCATACCTCCTACCGAAGTATGAAGTGGACGTTGTCAATAAAGAACCAAACTAAGAGGTTGGGGTCGAACCCACAGGAAATATAGAAGAGCTAGACTAAAGCCAGTAAGTGACCTTGTTGGTTAGTTACTCCAGATTGGGGGTTCTAAAGAAAGCAATAATTAAAACAACTGTTAAAAGTTTGGTTGAAATCAAGAATGAAGGATAACTAGGGTTTGTGTTCCCCATGGGTTCATAATTGCTTCAGGTATACATACGTGATCATTACCAATACTTACTTGTAGAACTAATAACTAAAGTTCATCCAAATGACTGGTTCATCCCTATTGGATGACTATACTCAATCACCGGGTCAGGTCTCATTAGCGATTTCAATTTAACCGTTATCAATTTGTCCCAAATTTAACTATACTGTGACCATAGCTCAATCTAATACAGTGATCATCAAGATCAAGGCTTTGTTGTAATTCTCTTTTCCTAATCTCTACCTCTCTAGGCTCAAGCAAGTAAAGAATTTGGGCAAATCCTAACGTTACACACCGTTAAGAAATGTTTAAGTATAAGAGAATACAATACAAGTATTTTGCATGTATTTTCAATCACTTTTATGTAACCCTAGCTTGTTAATCCACCATGGTTCCCACGACCCTAGCTACGAAGGTTTTAGCCTCTCATAGTTGCAAGATTGTGATTTACATTCATAATTAAATACATAAATCAATACTTACAATTGAGATGAGAGAAAAACTTCTTTAAATAAATCAGAAAAATCCTTACGAACAAAGTATGAAGTTCAAGAAGAAATCAAGAAAAGGTTGATCATAAATCAATTCCATATTTTTCCTCTTTTCACGCCTCTCTATTACAAAGTAATGATTTCTGATCGACTCCCTAATGTTCTCTAACTACTTCTAACATTCTCTAATGAAAATAAAACATAAAACGTATTTATACAAACATAAAAATCTTTTTCCTACGCTAACAGGGTGAATTTCCATAACTAGTGCCGCCTGTGCCACGATTGATCCTACGACTCATAGCAGGTTTGTACGGGTCGTACCTGCTTCCTATATGTCCTTGACCGGCTGAAAATTGGATAAGTGTTGAACCTTGGTACGACTCGTACATGCTTCCTACGAGTCGTATTGTGCTTTCGTGGCTTGACTATGAGAATTCTCAATTTTTCTGAAGTTCTTCACGAGTGTGATGGTACGACTCGTACCTTGATGCCACGACTCGTACTGTCTATCCGTGTCAAGAGTCAGCCTCTTCTGCAAATCTTCTGAATTTTTCCATGACTCAATGCTATAGCACGTACAAGCGTTGTACGACTCATACTGAGAGTCGTAAGATGCACTCTTCATAACGCAGCCATCTGAAACTTTTCATGATCTGCAGTACAACTCATAGCATCAACCTACGGCTCGTACTGAGACTTGTGACTTAAGCTATTTTCTGCAGTTTCAGGCTATCTTTTGCACATTCTTTCTCCAACACCTATTTATCCGGTAACCAAAGAAAAAGTGTGCGTTATATCCATATAAACATACCTAAGTCCATGCTATTTTCTTAGTTTTGAGAATCGAAAGTGCTGTAAACTCACAGCACATCACCCTGTTCGAGGCGTTATATTGTAGGAGGTGCAGATCTACCATAAGGTGCTTTGAGGTTGGTGAAGCGACCTTAATAAGACCCGATTCAGTATGTGAGGATATGCAGAAGGTTCATCTTATCAGAAAATGGTTGAAAACAGCTCAAAGCCGAAAAAATCATATGCAGATGTAAGAAAAAGGGAGTTAAAGTTTGCTGTGAATGATTGTGTATATCTGAAAATCTCACCTATGAAGGGGGTGGTGAGATTCGGGAAGAAAGGAAAGTTCAGTACCAAATATGTTGGTCCTTACAAGATCTTGAGTTGCATTGGCAATGTGGCTTATGAGCTGGATTTGCCTGTAGAGTTAGCATCAGTGCACCCAGTATTCCATGTGTCCTTCTTGAAGAAATGCATTGGTGACCTAATCTCAATAGTGCCTCTAAAGAGTATTGGGGTAAAGGACATCCTCTCTTACGAAGAAGTTCAAGTTCAGATCCTAGACCGTTAGATTTGTGAGCTAAGGAACAAGAAGATCTCTTAAGTACAGGTTTTATGGAGGAACCAACTAGTTGAGGGAGCTACATGGGAGGCAGAAATGGACATGATGGCTAAATAACTTCTCATATTCTCTTCCAGCTTAGTTTCAACATCAGATACTAAATTCCTCCTTACTACTCTACACAGTTTCTTACCCTTCAGCTCTATTCATGTTTTAAGGTGCACCCTAGTAGCGTAAATCAGTTGATATGTCTATCTCGGTTCGAAGTCAGTCACTCCTTCAACAGTTTGGGATTGCAACTCTTTCTCTAGTTTCTAGCTTACTTAGTCTTCACTCGAGGATGAATGTTCAAAAGGAGGAGATGTTGTAACACCCCAAAAATTCTTGGGACTAGCCTTCAAACTGAAAATGTGACCATGCAGAAAATTGGAAAACGGCCTCAGTACGAGTCACAGTATGACTCTTAGGATAGTGGTACGAGTCGTACCAAGACTCGTAACATAAGGGTCAGGGAAAAAAGTATGGACGGCTAAGAGAAACCACGACTTCATGTCATGATTCTTACCACCATGGTATAGATTGTACTGACCAATTGTGGAAAAGTTCAGAGATGAGGTCAGGAATTTTGGAAAAAGCTATGAGCCAAGGTACTACTTGTGGTAGGAGGGTACAAATCATACCATCCAGTCGTGATTTGAGTTGCAAAGAAATGTTAAAAAGGCTTTGAGGAAGTTAAAAATCATAGTAAGACCTCACGGATCGTGGTAGACTTCTGTTAAGAATACTAGAGAATGGTGTTGAGCAGGGCCCATAACCACGGACGTCAATACGGATCGTATGATCCTAGTACAACTCGTAGGTTAAGTCGTACCACCTGACGTGTAGAAATTTTAATAACAGTTTCTAGGGCCACTTTTGTAAAATTCTAAGATCCTAACTCCTAAACTAGGTCATTTTGGGGTGAAAAATAAGGGGCAAAGGGAGTTAGTCAATCTTTCTCCCTTACTTTCTCACTTTCTTGAGCTCTCAAGAATAGAACGTTAGAGCTCTAGATCTCTCCTCTCCCAGTTAAAAAATTCAAGGCTTCTTCTTCAGGTATGTAGGACTTCAACAAGGGTTTCCTTTCGCCCTTATGTCCCAAAATCTCTAGTAACCCCAATCTTAATAAATTTTAGAAATCAAGACCTAGGGTTTCCCAGTCAGCCTTAGAATTTCTTAATCTTGATAATTTAAGTGTACATGACTAATAATGGCCGAACTTCATATTTCGGTTCAATTATATAGTATGTTGTTCCTAGTCTTAATCTTTAACATACTCTCTCCTATAATGAAACTTGTGTGATTAGAACTCAAATATGAGTGTTGTATTGTCATGATATTTTTACTCGAATTACGAATGTTTGTATAGCTACATGAAAATAAAGTTAATGCTTTAGTATGTTTAATCTTAGAATTTCAGAAAGTACTTAGTATACTTAGTATCCTCTAGAAAGGTCAGTGATTTGTCTGACTTTTATTAGTCTTTTTGAGTGATAAAGCAGTTCTGACAAGTCTTAAAGATAGTTTCTTTCATATCCTTAGACTCTCAGAACACTTCAAATAAGTAGTTCTGACTTAGTCCCAAGACATCAATTCGAGCTATCCGCCAGTTAGACATAACTAGGTTTCTAGTGGGAGTCGTACTTAGCACCAAGTGGGCCAGAGTTCAGCACACCCAGGTTTCCAAAACTACATTGCCACTGTAGGTTATTAGCTTGAATGAGCCCCAGACAATGATCACTCAACTCAGCTGTTATACCCTAGCAAGGTACAGTGGGTCTTCTCTGATTGGGGGTATACATCGAACTCCATATTTAGCTCACGTGGTTATATATCAGTTATAGTATCTCCCATAGTACAGTTTAGTCCAATATAGTCATGATTGTTAGTCCAGTCCAGATCTTCAAATTTAAGTCTATATCTATAGTGTTACAACTCGGCTTATTATTACTCAGTATATGTATATCTTAATTCCTCTCGCATAATCAGTACATTCAAAGTACTGATCACATACTTTTATGTGCTATATCATTTTATGATATAGGCTCAGGTACCCAGCCTCAACACCACAACTAGTCTCTCGGTGATTTTCCAGCAGCTTCAGTGGTGAGTCCTCATCTACCGAGGGCCAGAGTTCTATTTTTTAGTTGTATTTCTTTGTTTAGTTTCAAACATTAGAGTTAGTTGGGGGTTTGTCCCAGCAACTCATCAGTTTATTTTAGAAGGCTTTCAGACAATATTTATAGATTCAGCTTGGATTTTCAAAGTTTGTTCAGATTTTATTATTATTTAGTGTTTGTTTATTTCTTTAGTCAGTTTCCGCTTTATATTATTACTTTTAGCAGATCAATCTTAGTAAAAGTATGCTTACCATGAGTTTTCTTGGGGTTGGACTCTAAGTACCGTGTCACATTCAGGGTGTGAACTAGGGTCGTGACACAAAATGACTTTCAATTCTAGTGTATACAATTGACTCTGTAAAGGGTGGAGGCTTTTTGTTCGTGATAATGGTCTCGTGGAAGGAGACAATATGTAATTTCATTTAATGCAATCAGATGATGGTGATTTATTTTTTCTTGTCACAGTGGTTTGATCAAGATTTAATCTATGTTTTTAAAAAAAATAAAATGTATTGTTTCTTTTTTATGTTTTTTAAAATGAGAATTCTGTTTTTTATTTCTACATTATTAGTTTTTTACAATGGTTTTTGATTATTTCTGAATTAAGAAAGTATTAGTTCCCATTGGTTACTGCAACAAGATAGTATTTCAACTACTTAAGTGATGAATTATGCCACAAATACATAATTTATATAGATGTTGGGAGTTTATGAATGTAAAAATCAAATCATGCCCCAGAAGGACAAGTTGCATGTTAGATTTTGCCGATTCAGGCTTAAGTTATTGTATTTAGAAAAATAAATCATGCATCAAATGTTCAAGCTATGACAGAAGGCCTATGTTGTTTTTTTCCAGAGAAAGTATTTCATTTAGAAAAAAGAAATGATGCCCAAAGGGCATAATATAGCGCACAAATTATGGCAGAAGGTTTAAGTTATATAATTCAAACGGTTATTCATTCAAAAAAAGACATAAGAAATAACAATAATATTGCATAAGCTATGCCTTATGACAATAATAT
>JACEIK010000161.1:530935-541210 GCA_018107945.1 Datura stramonium | reverse complement strand
TCGTCAAAATTGACGACGAAGATGCTGCCGAAGTTGATGTAGTGGAAACTGTGGCTCTCAAAGTCTGCTCATTATTATCAGCCATTTTTTCTCTAAAGTGGAAAAATTACCAGTAATAATTTAGCCTGAAAAATGCACCAGGAAAATTTCCAGGAAAAATTGGAGGGGTCACACGGTCCCACTTAAAAACCAGTTTCCTTAGACAGAACTTTCCTAGAAATGCACTTAATTAGACAATATATTACTTAGCAATTTTAAAACAAACTTACAAAAAATAATCTCAAGAAATTTTTTCTGATGCGGAAGATCAGTTAAAACTGCAACCACAGACCATACTAAAATTTCAAGAGAAATCGCAACCAAAAGCTCTGATACCAATTGTTGTGGAAATTCGAGCTATTTTTCCACCAATAACAAATTAATAATGGCTAACAATGATAAATAAGAAGTAGAAAAGCAAATAAAGAGAATACCAAGATTTGACGAGGTTCGGCCAATTATGCCTAAGTCCCCGGACACCACTACAAATATATTTCTCCGAGAAATTACAAAAGAGAGAAGATAAACTAAGCCTCTAGAAGAGTTAGAAGGCTTCAAGTTTGGTGTGTCTAAAACAAAAGGAGGAGGCTTCCTTTTATAGTCTAAGGCTGCCTCCCTATGTCTACTTATCTTCCGATGTGGGACTTTGAGCCACAAAAATAACAAAATTAACCAAGAAATCTTCACATTTAATTGGTTGTATATGAAAAAGACAAGCATAAAGGTTCATAAAGTACATAGGTTGTGTTATTGAATTTTTGAATAGTGAATATGAAGTGACGTTATATAAGCCAGAAAACGACAACTTTCAAAACCTACACTCAACTACCTGATGTGGCAAGCACCTCAAAGAAATATTTGGATCTTTCTTCAAATAAAACTATGCAAGCCACTTGTTAAAAGCAGTGGTCATTTGCATTGGAATAACTCAAATTTGTCTTCCCACCGTAGCATATTTCTCATCATGTGGCATGACAGTAGATCCATTATTGACTACCAAAGCCAGCATCTTCTCGGGTATTTATGTACTGCTATCAAAGTCAGTTAGCGTCATGTCTTTCCTTTTCATCCTTTTCCATGTGACAATAAATGCTTCAACAGGGAATTTCCATTTCATGGTAATAATTTAACAGCTGATCTACCTGAAAACATTCTCAAATCCTAGGAAAATTTATCTGTACGCTATGCGTTCTTCTTCAAAATTTAAAAGGAAATTGAAATTCTTCACTATCTTACTCATTATTGCTTGCTAAAGTTAATCCATATCTCCTCTTTTTTAATTCTTTTTTCTATATTCATATTACTCCACGTGTTAAATTCTCAGATACATCACAAGGATGCAAAGAGCTCTCATCACTTTCCACTAACNTGTCGGGTGTCACGACTCACACCAGGAGTCATACCCAATCACAAGGATGCAAAGAGCTCTCATCACTTTCCACTAACATCAACAAGTTAATTGTTTGTTCTTTTTCTCTCTTTTCCACATTCATCAAACTCCATTCATTTAATTTCCCTGGATACTTGAGACTTCAAAGAGCTCCCATCACTTTTTGTTATCATCAAAAATTTCTTCTATGCTTTGATTCGCTTTTTTCCGCATTTGTCTTACTCCATACATTAAATTGTCCAAATACTTCCCCACATTCAACGTTCACTTCCCATTATCATCAAGAAATTTCTTGTTTGTTTTGATTCCTTCTTTTCGTTTCTTCCCCCTCTGTTTTTCGCATTCGCCTTACTCAACGCATTAAATTGCCCGGATACTATGTTTCAAAGAGCTCCAATCACTTTCTATTATTATTGACAAGTTTCTTACTTGGTTAGATTCTTTCTTCTTTTTTTGTCATTTTCTCTCTTTTCTACATTCATCGTACTCCACACACTAAATTTCCCCTGGGTAATTCTCAAAATTTCAAAGAGCTCCCAGCACTTCCATTTATCATCAAAAGGTTTCTTATTAGACACAACACACTGACACACATACAAATTCAACTACAAAACACCGACAGACATAGGTGTAATGCATCCATTCCCTTGTCTATTTGTTGTCAGATTTCTATATTTGCACCCATCATAGATGGATAAACAAGGAAAGAATAAATTAATATTATGATTGAGAACGACTGTGTCTCAAAAGACCTACAATTTCTTGGTATCTTTACTGACTTAGTGAAAGACAAGGCACAATGGGAAAAAAAATCTATATAGGTTATATGAATTATGTTGGGAACATGTTCTGGTCATGTTAGTAGTTTAGGTGTATGTTTTCTAGGAATCTTTCTGTCCTATTAGATAATTTTATCCTAGTAGGAAATATGGATAATTTCTAACACTTTTCATTTATATTTTTTTCATTTTGTATAATGTTGGCTTGAGAATTAACAAGAATTTGAATGGAGAAACAAGGTCAATGAAGGTCGATACAGCCAGCTCCGACTTGTTTTCTTTGAGGCATAGTTGTTGTTGTAATGAGAATGACAGTGAAAAGGAGCAAAAATATTTCATGGCTAGTATTTACTAGTGGGAGCCACAGCAAATGAAGGGGGTTCAACTGAATCCATTTCCTCAAAAAATTACACGGTGCAAATAGGCCAAAAATCAATTATATTTGTGTATATATATAAATTTTTTAAACCCCTTGACCAAAGAAAATCTTTCATTATCGTGCCAATGGTAGTTCAAATTTTGATTTACATCGCAATTTTGAACCCATTTCCCCGATTAAAAATTTGATTTTCCGACCCTGCAGACTTTCTATTGACCAAGATGAACGAGGATTCTAATCAAAAGCCTCACTCTCTGTAGCATATAGAAAGAGAACCCTGCTAAGTTATTTTGACTAAAAGAGAAAATTTCCAAAGACATTAATACTGAACACATATTTCTTTTTTTATGACAAGAGAACCCACAACTGCTATCCTTCGGGACTGGTAAACCCCGCTCTAGTGTAATAGAAAGAGACCTATTGAGTTATTTTGACTAAAGCTTGTTCATTGTCATTGAAATTTTTGTCAATTAGGATTAATATTTAGGTATCGATATTACCTCTTTTTTCTCCTTTAAAACAAATAAAAATGATTGAAGTTTTTCTATTTGGAATCATATTAGGTCTAACTCCTATTACTTTGGCTGGACTATTCGTAACTGCATATTTTACTTTATTGGCGTGGTGATCAGTTGAACCTTTGATTAATTAACATATCTCTTTTTGATTGACCTCCTCCTTTCTTTAATTCAGGAGAAAGTTTCCAAAGATATTATACTTGACACACATTATTTTTTATAATAAGAGAACCAGCAGTTGCTATCCTTCAGTCGTGCGCAGGTAAATCCCGCTCCACTGTAATAGCGGACAAATCAAACAGGACAGATAAACCGCACAAAGCAAGACCATGAGACAAGCTCGACCAAGAAAGCATGTAGGGGTTTCGAACCTTATACTCCATTTGATAGATTGTCTGCTCAGCCAACTTAGCCCCCCTTACGGGTATACCGAATATATTATAATGCATTTGAGGTAAACAAATAACAATTCTAATTGATTTCAACCATAAATTATTTTTCTTGCATGGGGACGAAGGGAGAAACAAAAACTAAAGAATTAACTATGCAAATAGTCATTAAAATAGGAGGGGAAGTACAAAAGCAAGCATTCCTGGGAGATCAGTTGATGAATAAAGGTAATAAAAGTAACTTATAAAATGAGAAACAAATTTAGGAATACATAATTGAGAAAGCAAAACTAATTAAATATATGATGATTAAAGAGGTAGAATTTGTCATTCTTCGTCTATTGCACTACACGTGTGCCCACACCAGTAACTTTTCCCAAATGACTGAACCAACCCACTATCTAATCTCACTTAAAATGATAGTTAAGATAGACTTAATTGAAAGTGGGGTGTATTGATTAATATTTTTACATGGCATAACTCTTTTTTTTTTACCCTATTTTGCCAAGTTTCCAAAATCTATTTATTTTTAAAAGTATTTTTTATGTCTTTCCATTTCTTTTTCATAAGAATAGAATAGATGCTTAATTAATTAATTTAAAAAATATTTTATCTATACTAGAACAGTAATTTCGAATGTGCTTATGAAAGTTGCTTTTTCAGCTTATAAAAAAATAAATTCTAAACACCTCAAGTATCTAAAATTAGTTTAAAAAAAACACTTTTGTTCTTTCAAAAATGTTATAAGTTTTAAAGTAATCGCGTTATATGTTATTTACATAAAAAATTTTGAAATTCACAAGAATTGGGCTACTGGTGATTGTAATTTCATCTTACACCATCTTGGTGCAAGATTTAAATCTCATCAAGTTATTCTTTTTGCGAATTCAAAAACTGTTAGAATTTCATAAGAGAGTTTTAAAGTAAGTTAATTTATCTTATATTGGTATTACTAATTAAGGGTTTCTTATATAGCTCATAAATTACAATTTTTTTCATTCTATTCTTTAACACCGGCAATCCATTAATCCCAGATTTTTAAAATTAAAGAAAAAGAAAGAAAAGCATTATGTTGAATTCATTGTTTAAGAAAATTGAGAAAGCAAGGTGATGCACATAAAAAGATTTGGGATCGTGAGTCGCATACTTATATGGAATGAGGTTAGTGTCCTCTTAAAACTTATTAATTGGGTCATCTTAATCCTTAAACTAGCCATTTGAACAACATAAAGGGTGTGTTTAGCAGAATATCTTCGCACACTCTAACAACAGGTAGTGGTAAAGACTGTGTATATAACTACACATCACCCTTTTCAAATCTCATTTGTGCAATTACACTGAAAGAGTAATAAGTAATGTGTATACAATTACACATCACCCTTTCCAAATCTCATGTTGTTATTGTATTCATACATAGCTACTGAAAGAGTTATAAGTAATGTAAAATGCATATGAATTAGTTCCAAGATTGCATCCAAATTCTTGGGTTAGAGATAGATAATATTTCAATAGGTTAATTAATTTTTAAAAATTCAATTTATGAAAGAATCATTGTGTGCTTTAAAGATTGATTATTATGAGCTATACTTGAACGTGAGGTTTCATTCTTTTGACTCGTATTGACGAGATATTGACTACATGAATAATTGAATAAAAAGCGGTTGAATTAACCTATTTCTTGCACGTACCAATTGAATTGTATTTTAATGTGTTGTGGGAATATGGCCTTTACTGAAATGCTCCTTATTCCTGTTATATTCATCTTGTTGGATGAGCAACATTATCTTCCATAATGATAACAAGCAGTGTGCCACTTGCAGGCTTAACAGTCAAATGATTCAGAAATTATTTTTTTTAAAACTTCGTGCAGAGTTAAAATCAGATAATTAAATTAAAACAGATGAAGTATATATCTTTTAATTAGCATAAAAATAAATGGAATTATTCAAATTGGTTACAGAAGTATATCATCCTTAATTCTAAAGTTAGTAATTTTTCTTTCTTCTTTCCTTCTTTATTCTAATACAGCACATTAATTCGAAGTCAAAACTTTATCAAAAAAACTCTATATCAAGAATTAGGATCACAATAATAATTTCTTTTCAGCATCACTATACTGATTTGGCATGAGAGAATTTCATTCTTGGATTAATATAAAACAGACATTTAGATTTTCATACCAGCATGTATGAGTTTTGTTCGTTATAAAATTTAATGTTAAGTACATATAGACATAAAAGTCTCCTATATAAATCTTTTACATTCAAATTTACATATACATGCATATGCATAATATGACTTTCCTGGCATGTGAATTTTGACAAGTCAAGAATAATGAGTCTTTTATGACAAAGTAGGTGTCACTTGTCCATTAGAGAGAAAAAACTTTTTAAGTAGTCTATCCCAGTATTCAGCCAATATAACGCCAATTCTTGCATTAGTCTATTCATCCCATGGGAATGGTTTTGTTCGTTGGGCTGGTTCAAGAGTTCATCCATTGAAATCTCTCTTTTTTATCTGTCCAGTGGAGCTGGTTTTGAAAGTGGTTTGGTTTGTTTTTAATTTAGGGAGGTTATTAACTACCAAATCCAAAATATAGTTATATTTGGTAAAATTTTGAAATTATATCTATATTTAGTAAATATATGGCTTAGATTTATTATATAAATTATTTTTAAAAAATTGAAGAATCTGACAAAAAACTTTTGATGCTCAATATAATTACTGTGTCCATTTTCTCATAGTTTTACTTTTTGTCAAGGGTCTAGCTTCTAACTTCAAAGTTCAGAAAATTAATAAAAATCATATGAACTAGGAGGATGCAAAAAATTTCAAAATAAAAATAAAACACAACCAAATCGTTTCTTATTTCAAATACAATATCTATGTTTTGATGTCATACAAAAACTCTAAAAGTTGAAGTAATAATAGACATATGTAACATTATTCATACTTTTGCTTGCCTAATCGATGCAAGTTATTTTCTACTAAGTTCTTAACACATAGACTAGTATAATATAATTCCTACTGCATATGTTGGACACCAGAAGCTAATGCTTTACCGCGATCCGCTCTATTTCATCACAACTTTCATCCCCTGATGGTTTCTACAAACCCAGAGAAGCAAGATTCAGGAGATTCCTCCGTGTAATCTAATTCAACAAAGTAACATGCACGTGTTTGAAAATAACAATAGGGGCTATAAGGTTAGATCAGTATGATGATGAAACGAAATGAGTTTAAATGAAGAAATGAGAATTCATATAGCCGACCTTAACTTGTTTGAGACTTAGGCTTATAAGCAGTTGTTGTATAAAGTTCACTAGTCATAATTGAAAGGCATAAGATATAAGGAGTACCAATGTGGCCACCTACCGGATAATCTGCCACCTAAATTGGTTATCCAGGCACCGGTATAACTAATGTTGGAGAGACCTAAGCACGCACTTTGGCATGTCGTTAACGGTATTAAATTGGATCACCGCCAATCAGGTGGTGAAACGACCCCTAGGATTTCATTAATTTTTAGGAGCGAGAGAAAAACATTCGTTCAAACATTTCATGTTTGCATTCTGAAGATAGTAAGTACCATTTTCTTCTTATCAGAAGTAGACAACTTGAGGAAAAAGAAATACAAAGCACTCAAAACTAAATGTCAATTGTCAAACTTACGTACCACTAAGCATTTGAATATGTAGATCCATTACCTGCAGCACCCGTATCCTCTGTGTTGATCGAAGCCATCTAGAAATTATAATGCTAACAATTACTTTTTATACAAGAAATCAGTAGAACAGTTAAGCATCCTTCCAAATATGACACAATAAAAAATGGCAATATTGTTCAGCTTAAAATTACTGTACCTCAATATTTTCATTTCTTTGGAGAAATCCTTCACCACCCAAGACTTTTGCCTGGTAAGAAGAGTACAAAACATGATCACACTGGTCCTAACTCCTCAACTAACCAATTGGTACTTTTTTCTGGTGGGGTTCAGCGGAGGTGGAGTGCTTGGTGGGAGGGGGTGAGTCGTTTGTTTAGCTTAATTTTACTTCAAAGTCTCTCCCCCCAAGAAATAGAAGTAAAAAACTGCATCAGGATTGAGATATGCTCACTTTTGATAGTTGTATCTGTTCCATAGCACTCACAAGGAACTGTTGGCATGCAGAAGCTTCTTGGACTGACCTGATATTCTCCACTTGAGGTTCGTAATACCTGCCAAGTCCAAGGGAAAAATCATTATTCCTTAAAAAAGAGGGAAATATTTTTTTGAAAGATTAAAAAAGCTACATTCAGACTATAAAATTATCCTTCCCTTCCTAATCGAATATCAAAAAAGAGATGTAGGATGAAAAAAGAAAGAACAGGAAGGAAAGAGAGTGAGGAACCCTTCAACATTATTTTTTCTCGAGCTTCACTTAGTCTTTGATTGAGCTTATTAAGCTTCTCCTCGTGAGCCTAATATGGAAATACAATGAAAAAATATATATCAAGTTATGAGCTTGCAGTAATAAAGAATATAAGCTTATAACTACTGGCTAAATATGACCCCCTTTTGAAATATTACCCAATCCGAGTGATATATCCTTAGATTTTTAAGTATAAACAATCAATCAAAACCTCTGAGATCATATGGTTCGTAGGCCTCAGGAAAGTTAAATCCTCAATATATTTCAAATATCAATCATTCCGAAAAATGATGCAAGACTTTACTACCCTCACATCCTTTTTTGAAGTGTGTTACTTAGTTCTATTCTCGTTTCGCTAACTTGTCTGTAATGCATAAGTTAGAGGTTGGGATTGAAATACAAAGATAAAAATAAACACTAACGTGAAAGCATCAGATCTTACCCTGACACTAGAGTATGTTGACCAATCATCAGCATCATCAAGATACCCAGCAAAAAGACCAAAATAATTCAATCACATAGAAAAATACCAAGCAAAAAAGAAATAAAAAAAGAAAGAGAGAAGTCATATATCCACTCATACGAACTAATAGACCAATACATATAAACGGAGTGCAAAAGGACAGTGGCATACATAGCTATCTTTTCCACCAGTTTTCCTTCATATTTCAACTGTGTGAGATTCTGTGTCAAATGTTGCGATGAAAGGTATGTTAAGGTCGGATGACACTCCAAGGACTTGTCGGCTAACAATTAGTAAAAGATGCATAAAACTTAGTACCTGTTCATTTGGATTGGGTCTTCAATAATCATGTGGAGCGGGACAACAAGGACAAAATAAAAAAAATATTTGAGATAGTCAGTTGTATGGAATTGGCAAATTTTAATTCATGAATTTTGCATATGAAATAAATATACTGCCTGTTCAGTTCACCAGGCTTGTTCACAACACAGAGCATGATATCCTCAACACTAGAAAATCAAAAGAAAAAATCATATCACATTTTGTGTCTGAAAACTATCATAAAGGAAATGTAGATTATTCAAAGCTGATCCTTCCAAAAATTCCATTCATAAGAATTACTTATGAGGATATTCACCTTCCTCTGCTAGAATAGCTGGTTACTTAACTGTTTGGAGAAAACATTAAAAGAGCAACATCTGTGTCACATAAAATAGCCAATTCATTTGCCTTCTTAACGATACTATCCTTACGCTTTGAATAGATCTGTTGACGGGATGTTGAATCCCCTTTTTTCTTCATCACAAGCTTATTATGACTCATGAAAGGATGCAAACTAGAACTGGAAGTTAAATGCAAGGTTGTTCTTCAGTGAACTGAAAAATATATAGAACAACATAAAAGAAAAAAAGTCAAAGCATTTAATTCGTTCATATTCTAGTATTAAGTCAAAGCATTAAATATGTTTTCCAGATTGAATTAGTTACTATCTAGAGAAAATCTAATATTAAATCAGATGTAGAAAGATTTCGCGAAGAAAACAAGTTTTGGCGGTAATCCATATTTATTTTCAAATCTTAAGTCAACAGTCAACACTAGATTTTTTTCTGAAAAAAAAGCTATATATATCCACAGTCAAGTAACATGTACCTACACATTTAAAGAACAGAAATCTGTGGGCTTGTACGTAACTTAATGAATGAAAAACAGGTACTTTAGTTTGTTCTTTTTCCTCTATTGATTTTTTCTTTTTCAGATAATTGAATGCATTTAGCAACATTCTCATAATTTCCAGTGTTCTCGTTCTTAATACTTATTTATCACTTAACTTTCCCCATGTTGTGAATATTTTCTCTTTGATAACCGTGGTGTCCAGGCTAGCTTGCCCGCACCTCAACCTAGAACAGATGGGAAGAAATCACCTGAGACCTCATGGTTCTCAACCACTTCATTGATCACTAGGTCACACTCTTGAGTGCAGACAAAACTTCGTGTGATATTCCATGTTGTGAATCTGGAAAAGAATATTTAATCTGAAAAGAGGGAAATCTTTTTCCGAAAGATCAAAAAAGTTATATTCAGGCCATAAAATTATCTTGTCATTCCTAATAGAATATCAAAAAAGAGATGTAGGACGAAAAAAAGAAAGACAGGAAGGAAAGAGAGTGAGGAACATAACTATTCGACCTTATTTTTCTCGAGCTTCACTTAGTCTTTGATTGTGCTTATTAAACTTCTCCTCAGGAGCCTAATATGGAAATACAATTAAAAAAATACATCAAATTATGAGCTTACAGTATTAACAGATATAAGCTTATAACTACTGGCTGAACGTGACCCCCTTTCTAAATATTACCCTATCCAAATGATATATCCTTAGATTTTTTAAGTATACACAATCAATCAAACC
>JACEIK010000161.1:404582-416701 GCA_018107945.1 Datura stramonium | reverse complement strand
TATTTATTTTTGTATGTATTAATGTCGAAACACCAAATTCTATCGAGCATTATTGAATCCACCACCATTAGAAGTAATGGATAAGTATCATTGTATCAATAACTGAAGTTGTTTCTATAAAATCAGAAAATATTAATATCTATAGAGTTAGGTATATACTGTTCCTTATATGAAAAGATCTTAGCCATTTAATTTACTTAATTAAGTGTAACAAACTAACCCAATAAAGAAAGTGCATGAAAAAGTTGGTCTAAAATAGCTCAATAGTGACCCCTCTATCCTACAGTGACAATGTTGTTTTTCTAACCACATTCCTTATTTTCCCCATGAGCATCATGCTTCATTTACAAACAAAGATACCCAATAACATGTGGCCCTCCCTCCTCACCCCCTCCTTCTAAATTAAAGATTTTTGAATTCAAACTCTAAAAATTACTTATAGATCTTGAATTTTAATTCTGAAAATAAAAATAAATTATGATAGGAGCTTTTTCGTAAGAAGTCAAAATATGAAATTATGGATTCTGGATTATAGAATACGGCCTCAAGTGCTCGTAACTGCATTTTGAATGTAAATTTTTATGCATTTTTGGTGATTTTTTTTATATAGTATTAATTTAGCTAACACCTACTGTGCTTAAGAACTGAGCCCTTCATATACTAAATCAAAAGTAAATTTCGTAATATAAGAACATAAGAAATTTTATTGAGAAAAACTCTTTGCTCAAGAAAGTAAAAAAATGCGATATACCTTTTGGGGATTTACCTCAAAAACTTCAGCAACTCAAACAGTTTTAAGTCACAAATCAATAACCAAAGTAACTATAAATTTAGTACCTTTCGCCTCTATAATTAACCCAATTATAGCTACTCGTTTCAATACTACACTCCTCCTAATGTAAAAAGTTTAAAACAAAACTTCACAATTGATAACCTACAATAATACTTTTAAAAATCAAATAGGTTATAATGTAACAACAACTCAAACCTAATCAACTCAAAAATTAACAGTAGCGTCCTCTGAAATAAATCTTCTTTTGTTGATTAGTTTGAATCACTCAAAGCACTCCTCACAATGACTATTATTTGTCAAAAATAATTATGAATATGCGCGAATAACGTAGGTCTCAATAGCAATAATATGGTTCTTTGTATATGTTTGGTGATAACTCATGAATTCTTCTACAAATTTTTCTCTAAAAGCTTTTGGTTACGGAATCCAATCCTTTTTGGACTTGATTTTCATATTTGTTTTAACCTTCCCACGTTTTCTTCTATTTCCAAAGCTTTTTTCTTTTATGTAAGTGCAACAATACTTCCTTGATCACGAATTCTTTGATGCAACATTTTTTCTCTATAAACCAAATTCTTTAGAAAATCCTACTTCCAATAGGAATCATCTTTGCAACTTCTGATAAGCAGCTGTCTAAAGACCTAATAATTTTGACATCTGCATAATTCTTCGGCAACCCAATTGTCAGCTTAACCAATTTCTTCAAGAGACTTGGTTCTATTATTATTTGCATAACACTCTGTGCAATCTTGTTAGTCGCATAATCATTATCTCCAAGGGATCTAGTTCTTCTATAGTTATTTATCAATCAAAATTAATTTCAATAGTTATTTGTCAATCAAAATTAATTTCAATCCAACACAACACGTAGATATAAGATTTAGAACCACATTTTATATATTTCTTCTACCCCTGAGCGCTTCTATTTCAATGAGTTTTACACAATGTGAATCTACGTTAATTGAAACCTAGCAAATATGTTTCTATAAATCATAAAATATAATCTAAAATTAGAGGGAGATCCAGAATTTTCACGAATAAGATTCAAAATATAAAAACATACGAAAAATAAGAGAATTTAACATATATCATATATACATAAATTAAAAAAAGGAATTTAGCTATATTATACTCCCTTCATTTTAATTTGTTTGGCATCATTTGACTTGACAAAAAATGTAAGAAAGAAAGACTTTTGAAATTTATGGTATAAAGTATTTCTTGACTATTTATGTGCCTATAAATTATTTCATTAAGATTTAAATAAAAATTTTAAAGTTAAGTTATTTTTAGCTATAACAAAGTGACATTCTTTTTTGAATGAATTAAAAAAAAATACATATTACATAAATTGAGATAAAAAAATATAATTTTTCAATAAAAAATAATCACATGGGTATCAATTAGCTCTCGTGGAGTTAATTGGAGTTAGTTAGTAACTAAATACTATCAATTAGCTGAAATGAAAACTCTTGCTAGTTGCTAGTATTTAGTTTACTTAATTAAGTCTAACAAAATAACCCAAAAATGAAAGTGCATGAGAAATTAGTCTAAATTTGTTCAACAGTGACCCCTCTGTCCTACAGTGATAATGTTATCTTTCTAACCACATTCCTCATTTTTCCCACGAAAATCATGTTTAATTAGAAACAAAGATACTAATTCAAGTTTTAAGAATGAAAATTTTAAAGTGGGGAGCGCTTTTTCTTTTAAAAAAATCTTACGCGATATAAATTTAAATTAATTAAAGTCTGAATTAAATTTGCTTTTTGAAAAAAAAAACAAAAAAACACGGCAAGATACCCCTGCATTCACAAACTCCTATAAATAAGCCCTCTCTTCACATATTGTGGCACGTCTATTATTTTTTTCTTTCATATTACAAGAGTTAAAAAGATGTGTAGAGGAACAAGAGATGATGCTACACCAGTTGAATTATGCAAAGGGCCCTTGAAAGAGGGAGAATCCACAATTGGGTCTACAATTTCTTGTGAGCTCTGTAGTTCAGAGGCCTCTGTTTATTGTCAAGCAGATGATGCTTTTCTTTGCCGGAAATGCGATCGATGGGTTCACGGGGCTAATTTCTTGGCTCAGAGACATATAAGGTGCCTTCTTTGCGGCGTTTGCAGGAGATTAACGCGGCGGTTTCTGATCGGAATTTCGTCGGAGGTGATTTTGCCGGCGGTTGTCAGTTTGGCACAGAAAAGCAGAAGGACAGATGCAGATTCTGAGGCGACTGACTGCAAAACGACGCCTAAAGAGCCTTTCTTGTTTCTCTGATCTTTAGATTATGTTTAGTTTTTTCCCCTTATACTTTCATGGTTCCAAATGAACAGCTAGGGAAGAACTTTTTTCTTTTTCTACCCCTCCTTGGGAGTTTTCTTATCTTTTTTGCTCCCAGACGACTTGAACTCCCAATCTCAAAATTGGAGGATGTTTACCATGAAAATAACCCTTTCATTGCTAGCAAAGACATTTGGACTCTATGATATGCATCAAAATTGCCTGATTTCTTTTTTTCTTGTTTATTTAATTCCTGTCTTGGATGATGCTGTTAGATTAATGGATCTCATGATTATACAAAATATCGCACATAGGAAAATTATGTCTTTTTCCCTTTCTATGTGGATAAATCAGGAGATTTCAAGTCATGCTGCTCCAAATTTGTTTAATGGGATTAAGAAATGATTTGGTGATTTTTTTTCCAATTATTTTGATAACTCTCTTATTGATAAAGTGTAGATTTGATTCCGTGGTTTTTATTATTTTTCTGAAGTTTTTTCAAGTTAAATCTTGGTGTCTTTTGAGTTTGACTTATCATATTTATCTAGTTGGTTATTATAATCACGGACTTGAATACTCTTCCGCCACTATGTTATCATGCAGTGATTAGTGTTTGTTTTGAGTATCCGCAAAATTTGATCATATTTCTTATTTATAGTTTAGTAGTATTGATGGAGTTAGCTTTCTCCTTTCCTTACCTATGAGGAAAAAGAACAATTATCATTTTCGCTCTGTGAAGCCCCGCGGTTGTGTTTTCCCGGCCCGCTGCCATCCGCAACAAACCTTATAACAAATAATTGTCTCTTCTCTTCTTCAATGAATTCCCTGGCCAATTTAGACTTTTGATTTGGCTCGTAAAAGCACTTCTAGGCTAAAAAGAAATGGATGATGATAAAGTTATTCAATTTTAAATAGTTTAGAAGTAAAATTGACACTTCTCTCTTTTGTAAAACTTGGTACACCTCTTTTTCCTTTTTATTTAACTTAGACATAAACTTCTAAACCAACGAGGAAATGGTCCCTGTTACAACTATGGCTGACATCCGAGAAAAGATTGGATCACAAGGTTTTATTATACTACAAGAGGCTATTTGCACAGGTTTTGCTTGAACCATCTTCTTGCGTACTTTGATAGATTATCAGCATTAAGTACACCAGAAGTTGCTTGAACCATATGACCACAGTGAATTATATATCCTCATAGATCGATCAACAGAAGATCTAATAAGTCCCTTCCACTTATCCAACTAACTGAACTCCCTCCTTTTTCAGGGAACACGACTTTACTCACTTTAAGAGCACATTGAATTCCATTGTGCAAGTGCTGGCAATTGCAACATTCCAATACATTTCATCTATCAGCTTGTGGAAATATCATCCAGAAGTTATGATCCAACAACTAACTGTATGGGGAATGCTAGAAATAGCAGTTCTGCTTCAGATATAATGCCTTGTGTCAACTGATAAAGCATTTATCTATGAGTTACAAATCGAACAACGTGGTACTGTTGAAAAATGACACGAAGAGTCATGCAGAATTTGTTTTCTTATTCCTGTATTTGTCATTGAGTTCAAATTCAACCTCGTTCCGTAACTGCCACCATCAGAAAGGAAGCATTTCACAGAAAATGTAATCTGATCTAAGCATATGGAAACCAAAAGAATGACCAAATTAAGTTATCATCAATTTCTAGGACCATACACTGCAAAAGTGGATACTTTGAAGAGAACATATCAGTTAAGTACCCATAAAAAACAATGTTCACACAGAAACCATCGGCCATCAAGAAATCATGACAGATCAGATAGAGGTTAAAGTTAATGCATTGGCAGTGTTGCATCCATCCATCATTCTGCATATCTGGGAACTGTGTCATGTTATCAAATTATATGTAAATTACTCATCATGTTATGTGTCACTAGATACCTGATTTTGATAATTTGTGAAAATATAGATGCAACTTCTTCAGATAGCTTTTTCTATAGATTACAGATTGTCAAATGAGAACTAAAGACAAATACTATACTTAATAAAGATTTAATGAATAGCGTGGAACGTATATAGAGAATTTTATTAGCCAACACCAATTAATCTGTGATTTAGGAGTGGTTGATCGATTGATCATTGAACTAAGAAAGAGTTATTGAAGAATAAAACAAAATTTGTTTGTAGATGCTACTCTAGCAGGTCTGATCACACGAATCATGTCTAAAAGCATCTCATTTTTCACGCACGGATCCATCAGAGTATATATACCAAGATATGTTTTAGTTTCTGTTCTAACTCCCAAGCTGACTTAGCCACTGGAAAATATTTACCCGTGTGAATTGTTGCAGTTTATAGTTTAGTCAGATAAGCATCTATACCATTGAGGTTCACCTTCCCCTCCCCCGATGCCAGAATGAAAGACAGAGACAACTTTCACAAATTATTTAGCTCTTGCAATGTATTTCTTCTACTTTTGGCATTCTTCCACCTTGGTACTTTGGCATGTTTGGGAAAGAAAAAGAGGCGAAGATCGGCTGTCTTAGCTCAGAAGTCCCTTGTTGTTAATGGATCATAATCATAAGATTCCACAGCCTTGACAAATCTACCTTTAACTCGTCTTCTGGTATCTGCCCTGGCCTTACGTGAAGCATATCTTATTTTCTTACCAAACCTGCAAGTCATAGAGGATGACATGATAATAGTGAAATGTCAATTCAGGGAAAATCATGATTCACATGAAATGAACTTTCTTGGCAAATAATTATGATTCATCTAATCTAACATGAAGAAAAATCTCAATCAAGTAAACAGTGGTACTTTGGTATAATCAGTACAAAAGCTTGTAACCAAGGAAAGAAAAGAACCTGTGAAAAGTTTAACCAAGAACCAAGATGAATATATAGAAAAGAAAAGAAAATTAAAGGGAAATAAGGGAATAGATGTGAAAGGAGAAAAAATATCCTTCAGATTTCAATTTTGGCAACACTAAACAGTCAAACCTGCTGTGTTACTTTATGAATTGTAAATGTCCAAGTATGTTTTTCTCTACTTTGGGAAGAAATTATTTTAAGTGCAACCATTTACACCAATTCTTGCAAAACAGGTCCATCAGCACCCCCCATACCCCCACCAGATGGTCTTTTAGTCAGACGATGCAATGATCAAGATAGTAGAATGTTGAGTGTTTGTGTTCGAGTGTAGTTAGAATGTTAGATGTGTTAATTTTATGTTAGATGGCGTCTCCATATTGAATAAAACAGGTGTGTCTTGTAATCATCAAGCAAATCCTGAAGTGCGTTCTATGACAGAACAAATATAAGAGTAAGAATCTGCTCATGTTCTGGTTTTCTTCTTCTCGTTAATATCTCATCTTGGCTTTTTCCCTTGCCTGTACTTGGTTACTAGTTTCCATATCCAAATCCAAATCCCATAATGATTCACCATTCAGAAAGACCGGTGAGAATCCACAATCTTGACAATCCGTTGCTTTACTACTTTCTCCAGTGACGTTTGAAAGTGATAACGAAATGCTTGAATGGACTGGACCAGATGGAAATGGTAAGATTATGCTTCCGTTGCAACCAGAATTCATAACCATGCTATCGGCTGTGACACTCATTGTCTGTGACGGATTTTCTGAACTAACTGCTGCAACCATTTGTGAGGACTAAAATCCTATGCACTCCTGTTGTCCTGAAGATGATGCCTAGAAATAATACAACATATTAAGCAACTGTTAATAGCAAATTAAACGGGTAAATAAAGATAGTAGACAAGTTCAGTGTTGATTGTGTTAGTGCCAAATTTGTTTTGGAGGCTGCTTTATAAAACTTGGTTTAGCTGCAAATGAAAAACGTTGAAACAAAAGAACAGTTGGAAAACAACAATTATTTGATGCATTAGAATCCCAAACTTAGATCTTGCAAATTCCATTCCCAAGAAGTATTTTAATTCTCCCAAGTCCTTCATCTTAAAAGCTTGATGAAGACTGTTTTTTGTTTCTTCAATTAGTGAGAGAGACTCACCTGTAATGAGCATATAATCTACATATACTAACACAATAGTGATACCTCTTGAATTGCATCCTTGTAAGAGCCTCAGAAAGTTTGGCATTCTATTGTCTTGGAGCCTGTTTTAGACCATATAGGGATTTTAGAAGTCTGCATACAGGTTGTTTCTCCCCCTGACTTTTAAAACCCTTTGGAACTTCCATGTAGATTTCATTAGTTAGATCACCCTGTAGAAAAGCATTATACACATCCATTTGATGGATGTGCCATTGGTTTTGAGCTGCAAGAGCTAGTACTGTTCTGACTGTTTTTATTTTTACAACAGGAGAAAAAATTTTCTTGTAATCAATTCCTTCTTGTTGGCTGTATCCTTTAGCCACAATTCTTGCTTTGAACCTTTCGACTTCCCCTGATGCCTTGTATTTGATTTTGTAAATCCATTTGCAACCAATTGGCTTTTTTCCTGGTGGCAATGAGGTGATCTCCCAAGTATGATTGTTTTCAAGAGCATCCACTTCTAATTTCATAGCCTCAATCCACCTAGGATCTTTGATGGCTTCCCTGTAGTTTTGAGGCTCAATTTCAGTAGATATGTTTGCAACATAGGCTTGATAGGTGGATGATATGTTGCTATAAGACACATAGTTACTCATTGCATATGGAACTTCTTGATGAATATTTAGAAGTACAAAATATTTCAGCCAACTAGGTGATTTCTTCCCTCTTTCAGATTTCCTCTGTGGAACCACAGGAGGTATCTCTTGAATGGAAGAATCTACCAATGTAGATGATACATCATTTAGATGAGAATGCTGCTGAGATAATATATCTGATGATCCTTCTTGAGTAGTGTTGTTTTCCATCAGTTGTCTTGAATCATTCTTTGTGTTTGAGTTGTTTAAATATGTAGTAGGTACAGGTGGTGGCATATTATGAATGACACCTTGTAGAGTATCTGTGAATATGTGTGAAGGAGAGACAGTTTGTTGTTTAAAAGGAAAACTATCTTCTCTGAACAACAAATCTCTACTCACAAAAAATATTCTATTATGAATATCATATAGTAAGTATCCCTTTTGAGATTTTGAGTATCTCATATGTACTACTTCTCTAGATCTGGATGCAAGCTTGTCATCTTCTTGGATAACTTTAGCAAAGCATAAACACCCTATAATTCTAAGATGCTGAAGAGAAGGTTTCCTGCCATAAAGCTTCACATAAGGAGACCTATTTTGAAGAACTGAAGTAGGCAATCTATTTATTATGTAGGTTGCAGCTAAGACACATAGACCCCAGAACCTTATAGGTATTTCCCCTTGAAATTTGATGGATTTAGTAACCTCTAGTAAGTGTCTGTGCTTCCTTTCTGCCACTCCATTCTGCTTTGGAGTATATGCACAAGTTTTTTGATGAACAATCCCTAAAATTGTGAGTAAGTCTTTGCATGTAGAGTTAACAAACTCAGTTCCATTGTCTGTCCTTATTGCTTTGATGTTCTTGTTAAACTGTGTTTGCACAAATGATATAAATTGTCTCAGAATCACACATACATCTGACTTTAACTTTAATAAGAAGACCCAATCATCCTTGAAAAATCATCTACAACTGTCAAAAAGTATTTATTTCCATCACATGTGGAAACTTTGTAGGGTCCCCATACATCCATATGTACTATATCAAGGTAACTAGAATATTTAATACTGCTAACTGGAAATAGAGGTCTAGTCTGTTTGGCACATGGACAGACTTTACATTTGTTTATTCTATCTGATAAATTGTCTAAACTAAATGGTAACAGCCTTTTTAGAACAGTTGTAGAAACATTCCCAAATCTTCTATGCCAAAGATCAATATCAACCTCTTTTAATCCAAGGTCTTCACAAGCTGCAGACAATGTTTTTTCTTCTTTATTCTGATCACCTTGAGTTACAAATAGGTACAAGCCATCCTTTTCTCTATCAATCCTCTTCACCTTTCCATTGAAGAGATCCTGAAATACACAAAATTCAGGATAGAAACCAACCATATACTTTAGTTCCTTGGTTAGTTTAGAGACAGATAATAAATTGTATTTAAACTGAGGTAGGTGGAACACATTGGTAATTGTATCCTTGCCAAACAAACTACTTGAACCTATGTGTGTGACTAATGAGACATCACCATTTGACAGATATACTTTCTTAGGCACATTTGCCTTAGTGATGGTGGCCTTCATTAGAAAATTCATATCAACAACCATGTGGTTTGTTGCTCTAGTATCTATGATCCATTCTAGATCATTTGTAGTAGTATTCATACCTGCAGAATTTGTTGAGTGTGTTGGCACTTCATCCTTGTTTAGTATTTGCAAAATTTGATTGTACTGCTCTTTGGTGAAGGTACAAGGTGCTTCCTGAATTAGTTGCCCAAGCTAATCCTTCTGACCAGAAGTAGATGGCTGATCAGCTTGACTTCTTAGATTGTGAGAATAGTTATGTCTTGGCCCTTGGTTTTCTTGACCACAATAATTATGAGACACATTGCAAGCAGTATTGTATCCTCCTTTCTTCCTGTTACCAGTTGGATAACCAACCAATTTGTAGCACTGTTCCTTGGTGTGGCCCTTCATCTTATAAAAATCACAGTAGAGATTATAGTTTTTCCTAAACTTTTGACCAGTGTTATTTCTGGAATGCATAGCCACATCATAAGGCGTAAAGCCAGAACTCAAACTAGAACTCACAACAGGTTTCATCCCCAATATGCTAGTAGAGGCTAAAATAGACACAGATTTCTAACTTTCATCACTAACTACCATAGCATAAACCTGATTAACAGAAGGTAGTGGATTCATGAGTAGTATCTGACTTCTAGCTTGAGCATATGATTCATTTAACCCCATCAAGAACTGAAATAATTTCAACTTCTGTAAATGCAGAATGAAGTCTTTAGATTTGTCACAGCTACAACCAGGAGTAGGCACTAAAGCCTCGAATTCTTCCCATAATTCCTTGAGTTTAGAGAAGTAAACAGAGACAGATGTGGTGCCTTGGGTCAAGGTGGCAATTTCTTTATGCAAGTTGAATGTTCTTGACCCATCCACCTTATGAAATCTCTCAAACAATTCTTCCCAGGCAGTTTGAGCATTGGAGGCATACATAATTCCTTCAAGTAGACTTTTAGAAACAGAGTTTAGAATCCAAGAAAGAACAATAACATTTACCCTTTTCCAATGACTTCCTAATTCAACAGGAAATTTTTATTTCATGCAAGATCCATCCACCATGCCTAACTTGTTCCTTCCTAGTAGTGCAATGCGCATAGAACGATACCACAGGGAATAGTTTTCAATACCTGTGAGTTGGAATGAAATGATCTGCACTCCACTAACATCTGAGGGATGAAGAAATAATGGATGGTTGTAGTTGATCTCTGTATGATTTCTAGGATTAACAGTAGGCACATATCCTGGTGTAGAACTCATGTTTGAAAAATTTTCTGATTCTCAGAAACTTGCACCAAGAATGATGAATACTGCAAGCTTTGTAATTGCGGAATTATCACAGCAGGATTGCTGCTCTGATACCATGAACTGATTGAAGTTCACTTATTCAAGAACTTCTTGATTGAAGAATAATTAACAAGAAAGTAAGAACAGAAGTATGAAGACTTAATATGGAAGAAGAAGATGAGAGGAAGTAAACAATAGAGAGAGTATAAAAAGCATTATGATCTTGTAATATATATTTCACTTATGTGCATAAACCAATACATAAGGTATTTATAGAGGTGGAGCCTCTAGTATAATCTAAAAACTAACTAACAGATATATAGTTAGCTTAACTAACTCTTATATAACTATTAACTGTGTCCTAATTTCAGTTATAAGAGAAGGAGGGAAAGACAGTATAACTGTCATCTTAACAAAATCCAACACGAATATGAAAAAACAAAGTATGTCATATATATTCTACTTGATGTGTGCAATCCAAATCTTAGAAAAGTTGGATCTAATCCTGTCATATTCTGTTAAATGAAACTAGTAAAAGAAGCAAAAGCACAAAGAAATGAGTAAGCAGTATATATATATATATATGGAGAGAGAACTAATCAAAAGCAAATTAATAGAGATGTACAAGGCCTCAATGTGTTTGTTTCCTGAATTCGGTTTCCATTTTTTGGTTGTTTTATGTGGAGGTTTAGGGAAACTTAGGTTTTAGAGATCGATTAAGGATTTGATGAGTGTTATTTATTCACTGCCATGCATGGAGTAGTGATGTGGAATCAGTTTAATAGTATTATTCGTACATAAAATATCCAGTAGCAGATTTTGAATACAACTCCGTACGACTCGGTCTCTACTTGCAGTAAAGATCGAATCTTTAGATCATGGAACACTACATTGACTACTTGCGAGTTGGTGCAGTGGGGATATTTTTATTTTAGTTTAAAGATAAATTATACCACCAAGTCATCTTTTTATTAATAATAAAAACTAATTGAGTATAAAAGGGGGCTAAATCTTATTTTACCGAAGAAATAAACTAACTAGAGAGCAGTGACCGGGGTACGGTGCGACACTCTTTCATAAAAAATGTCATCTTGATACTTGCAAAAGAGTTTGCTATGTAATTTGTGCAATTAATATTTCTAGAAGAGCAACTGTAATACAAAGTAAAATATCTGTTTGGAAGAGAAAATAAAAAAAAACCTTTAAACCCACCATAATTCCATATCTAAACAAGCCAACTTGTGATAATAGAACGACATTACTGCTTGCCCACCACCCAAAAGTGTGATCTAGTGGTTAATGAATTAAATTGAGAATTATGAAGTCTCAGCTTCAAATTCCAATTAAAAAAACGCTACAATCCTTATTTCCTAAATTTGAAAACGAGTAGTTATTTTTAAGTCCAATTGATCCTTGTAGGAATATTAACATAAAATAGTAGTAACATTTTCTTCTCTACATATATTTGATAAATTTGATGTAGTTACTAATTACTTAAAACTTATGATAAAGATTTGATCTCGGTCGATACCTTAAAAAGGGAGTAAAGTTTTG
>JACEIK010000161.1:381189-393088 GCA_018107945.1 Datura stramonium | reverse complement strand
ATGTTACTCCTTAATAGTTATTTCTTTGTGAAGTATTTACTGGTTATCTTATCTAATTTCTTTTATCTTATTCCTTTAGGTATGGTGACGGGAACACCATTCGGGTCCGGCTCTAGTATCTAAACTTTAGAGCTAATCCAACAGAAAATACAAGCTTGCCAACGTCTAGACCGTGATTAAACGGTTGCCCAACTTAAGGAATAAAACTAAGAAAATAGAGTACGAGTATCAGCAGAACTAAACACAGAAATAAACGCTCAAGAGTAACATAATTTCGACTGGTTCTAGGATAGTATAAACTTCAGTGTCAAGTAACATTAATATCTAATCAACTATGCAAGACCCAATTTACTACATTTATAGAATTAGGAATAAAGTCATATTACAGAAAGAAAGTAGCAACATGATCACTAAGTAGTGGAAACATAGCAAAAATTAATTTGAACAACAATCCACAAGAATTAATCAGAATTTGGCTGAAAATTTACCCTAATTCAAATCCTCAGGACTAGACTGATAAGAAACTTCAGAAGGATTTTGGGGCACAAGGGAAAGACAATTCCCTTGTTGAATTCTCACATACCTGGTGTAGAAATCCCGGAGAAAAATCCTTGAGAAATTTGAGAAGAAAATTGAAACCCTTGATCTGCTCTATGCTTGACTGAGTTTTCTACGTTCTAACTTTTAGAGAATGAGAGGAATAAGAGAAAAATGTTGACTAACTCCCTAAATCCCTCTAAAAATAACCCCAAACGTCATAGTTTAGGAATTAAAAAGGTGGGAAGTCACAAAAATAACCCTGAAGAAAATCTAGAAATCTGCCCGATGGGACCCAACGAGTCACACAATGGGTCGTTGGTTGTGACCACGACTCTTTGGGACTAGTCATTGGTCCTGGGCCTAATTTTCATGCTCACTGGAAATGGACCACGAAAGGGAACCAAGACTCATTGGATGGAACAATGGGTCATTGGTTCCTTTCGTGGTTACTGACAGGAAAACCTGGTCCCTCTGCTAATGGATGACACAATGACTCGTTGGTAGAACCAACGGGCGTTATGTCTGCTCGTGGTCAATACGGGTGGCAACAACGAATTGTTGGTATGAACCACGAGTCGTTAGTCCCACTCGTTAGTTTAAGGGGAGGTCTGGCAGGTTTCTGGACCTGGGATACAACAGACGACAGGACAACTCGTCACTCATTCCAACAGGTCGTCCTATGCCTCGTGGGTCCCCGAAAGAAATTCTGGAGGACATACAATGACTCAGACAATTTCGGGATGCCGCTAATAACCAACGAATGGCAAGTGTGGTCCATTATAGGTGACGACGACTCGTTGTCTAGGTCGTTCTGTGACAAAAAATTTCTGTTTTTTCATGCAAGGTCTTAGTTTGGTCTAGGAAAGTTTTGGGGTGTTACAATATCTCCCACTTGGGATCATTCATCCTCAAATGAAGGCTAAAACTGCTAGAACACTGGGAAAAGAGCTGCAACTCCTGGATTGAAACTATAAACTGATTTCAGAAAGAATGACCGACTCCGAACTGATTTAACCACACTAACTGAGTTGATGAAACTAGGATGCATATAGAAAAAATGAATAGAGTTGATGAGTACGGAACTGAATAGAGTATTGAGGTGGAATTTAATACCTGCTGCTGAAACTGAACTGGAAGGGAATAAATAAGGGTATTTAGCCATCATGTCTGCTTCAGCCTCCCATGTGGCTCCCTCAACTAGCTGGTTCCTCCACAAGACTTTCACTGAAGCGACTTCCTTGTTTCTCAGCTTATGAACCTGACGGTCTAGGATCTGAACTAGGACCTCTTCGTAAGAGAGACTATCCTTCACTTCCACACTGTCTAGTGGCACAACTGAGGTTGGATCACCGATGCACTTGTTCAACAGTGACACATGGAAGACTAGGAGCACAGATGCTAACTCTGAAGGTAATTCTAACTCATAGGCCACATTGGCAATTCGCCTCAGAATCCTGTAGGGTCCTACATACCTCGGACTGAGTTTTCCTTTCTTTCCAAACCTCATCACCCCTTTCATGGGTGAAATTATCCAAGAAATACTGATTTGAAAAGAGTAAATATATCTGAAAACAATACTAAACAACTGTGTCTGAAATCCAACTACTAACTGATGAGTTGCTGGGAAAGGCCCCCAACTAACTCTAAAATCTTTCTAAATAAGAACTAACTGAAAAAAAAATATCGTCCTCGGAAGATGAGGACTCACCCAAAATGACTGCTATTGTAATAGACGGGAGGAACTACCGACGATGTTGAGACTGGGAACCTGTGCCTATATCATAAAATGATATAGCATAAAAAGTATGCATCAGTACTTTAAATGTATTGAGTAAGAGAGATATACAACAAGCATGGAAAATAAATAACTGAACTGAAATAACATGAAATGACCAATTGATACTAAATACTGATAAAAACTTAGCTATAACTAATATGGTCAATAATGACTCTCATTGATGGTCATGAACATGTCCAGGAACTGAGTGACTGAACTGAGCTAAATTGAACTGAACTAAACTTAAACTGAAACTGTACTGACAAGTGGGAGAGTCTATAACCGACATATAACCACGTTAGCTAAATGTGGAGTCCAATGTATACATCTCATCAGAGGAAGCCAACTATACCTTGCCAGGGTATAGTGAATGAGCTGGGTGATCACAAGTCTGGGGTTCGATGGGCCAATAACCTACGGTGGCAATGTAGTTCTAGGAACCTAGGTGCACTGGAACCCCAGTCCACTCGGTGCTAAGTACTATTCCCACTAGATAGTCCTAACTTGACTACTAAGTTGATAACTCGAAGTTGGGGTCCTAGACTAAGTCAGGAATACTTATCTGGAAGTAACCTGAGAGTCTATAGGATCGGATAACTGAAAATTAGGTATTCTAAGACCGATCAGAGCTTCTTATCTGGAAGCATCGTAATCGTCTAAAGATCAAACTGATGACTGAAAGCTAGGACTGGCAGGTATTACTGACACCTCAAGAAACTGATTATAGTCAAACTGATCAGATGACATCTCAGTAAGATACTGAATATGCTAACATTCTGACTAAGACTGAACTAACATGCAACTGACTCAGAATTCATTTGATAATAATAACATAGGAATTCAATGACTAACATAGTCAAGCAACATTAATATCTAATCAACTATGCAAGACCCAATTTACTACATTTATAGAATTAGGGCTAAAATCATATTACAGGAAGAAAGTAACAACATGATCATTAAGTAGTGAAAACATAGAAACAATTAATATGAACAACAATCCACAAGAATTAATCAGAATCTGGATGAAAATTTACCCTAATTCAAATCCTGAGGGCTAGACTGATAAGAAACTTCAAAAGGATTTTGGGGCACAAGGGAAGGACGATTCCCTTGTTGAATTTCCACATACCTAGTGTATAAATCCTGGAGAAAAACCCTTGAGAAATCTGAGAAGAAAATTGAAGTCCTTGATCCTGCTATGCCCTTCCTAACTGAGTTTTCTACGTTCTGACTTCTAGAGAATGAGAGGAATGAGAGAAAACTGTTGACTAACTCCCTAAATCCCTCTGAAAATAACCCCAAACAACATAGTTTAGGAATTAAAAAGGTGGAAAGTTACAAAAATAACCCTGAAGAAAATCTGAAAATCTGCCCGACAGGACCCAACGAGTCACACAACAGGTCGTTGGTTGTGACCACGACCCATTGGGACTATTCGTTGGTCCTGGGCCTAATTTTCATGCTCACTGGAAATGGACCATAGAAGGGAACCAGGACTCTTTGGATGGAACAATGGGTCATTGGTTCCTCTCATGGTCACTGACAGGAAAACTTAGTCCCTATGCTAACGGATGATACAACGACTCATTGGTAGAATCAATGGGTCGTTGGGTCTGCTATGTTCAATATTATCTTGACCTGACGGGTTTCTGGCTCAGGCAACAAGTGGCAACAACGACTCATTGGTATGAACCACGAGTCATTAGTCCCACTCGTTGGTCCAGGGGGAGGTCTGGCAGGTTTCTGGACCTGGGATACAACGGACGATAGGACAACTCATTACTCATTCCAATGTGTCATCCTATTCCTCATGGGTCCCCAAAAGAAAATCTGCAGGACATATAACGACTCAGACAATGGTCCATTACAGGTGACAATGACTCGTTGTCTGGGTCGTTCTGTGACAAAAATTTTCTGATTTTCCCTGGTTTTTTATGCAAGGTCTAAGTTTGATCTAGGAAAATTTTGGGGTATTACATATCCTCAATGATCTCCTGTGGATCCTCGTCCACTTTTGAACCATGAAACTCTTTTGTGTTCATCCTAGTGAAGTCTTGCAATCTAGCCGCCGCAACACCCTTATTAGGGTCTATAGGTGCAACCGCCTACTAGTTAACCTGGGCTGTCATGGCTTGGGCAAATATTTGAAAAGCAATCTTGAACTCAGAATGAGTTACCTGCTCATTCAAAGGATTCTCTAGAGCTAGTAGGGCTAGATTAGTCCCATTGCTATTGCCATTTCCATTCCTTCTTTCATTGGCTTTTCAGGGAGGCATTTTCTGCAATTGCATATAGCACGAGTTAGAAGAATATAGAATGTTGGAATTCATCAAATGATATAGAACATGAAAGAAGGAAAGTTTCCTTAAACATCTCGTAGCCTCTTCATCATAAGTGTGGCTGGCTTCACACCCATAAAAAACTCTACTTAATGCAGCTTTCAGACACCCTAGGATACACCTAAACCTGATGCTCTGATACCAAGTTTGTCGCAACCCTATTATTGACCCTAGACGCAACACGAGACCTAGAATCACAAATGGCGTCAAGCTAACCCATGCTACATGCATCACATAAACATTGGCATACAATTAAGAAAAACTAAATCATGAGAGATAGCATAATAAAAAGTGTAAGATATCATAAAATGCATGAACTGGGACTACAAGTCAAAACTGTTGAATATTTATATAACATAGTCTGAAAACCCTCTAAACATGAGATGAGATGATGGGATAAGTCTCCAACTAGCTTTTCTAAGTCTACAAACTAGAATGACATAATGACATAAAAAGACATGAATTAAGGTTGACGTCCTTCGATGATGAGGACTCACCAATACTAGGCCGAATCTGGAGCAAGTTCGAATCTAGTAGCAGGTCAGAGACCGATCACCTGAACCTATATCATGAGACGATATAGGATAAAAGTATATAATCAGTACTTTAAATGTACCGAATATCGAGGATAAGTAAAACATGAGAGTAATGACATCATGCTAAAAAGTCATTATCGTGTAGTCATAAAATATAAGTTATTCATCATAATCTGAAATATAATAACCTAAGATTTTTTTAAAAAAAAGAATCATAAAGCTCATCATTTTTTAAATCATAAGTAAATCTCTTAAACTAATCAATGAGTAAAAATACCATAAGTCATAACATCATAAGACATGAACATGAAAAATTGTGAAAACATGAGGAATAATAGGAGATTCTTATAACCGACATACTCCAGGTGAGCATACATGGAGCTCAGCTTGTAACCCTAGTTGGGAGGTGTGTTCATACATTGCCAAGGGTAAGAACCATAAATGCGTGATATCACTCATGAGCCCATTAGGGCAAAGGAGACTCTCTCTGGCAAGGACTCCTTCATACCTACGGTGGCACGTAGTTTTTTATATCTGGGTGCACTGAAACCCTGACCTACTCGGTGTTAAATACTACTCCCAAAACATACATAATGCTCATAATCACACTTGAGACATGGGGTTTTGCATGAGCTAGTTTAAAATAACATGATTGATTCATGAATTGCTTGACATACATGAACTAGCCAAAAAACAACGCTGAAAATACAATCATGATACATAAGCTTGATATTCATGAGATTTATACATACTTGAGTAAAATCATGACAACTTGAAAATAGAGAATTATGATAGTTTTTCATAAAAATCATGTGATCATAGTCATAAATCATAATTCAAATCATGGGAGAATCAATTTCATAAGAGRTCGTGGAAGCTGCGTCACATCCCTTCAATTGTTCAATCATGTAATTGTAGAGAATTCCTATCATTTTTTTCATATATTTATTTCCTCTATTGATATATACAAAATTTTGGCACATTTCACCTTGCATAAAAAAGAATCTAACCCTAGAAATTCATGAAAATCATAATTGGAGATATAAAGAAATTAAAATCATGGAATTAGACTTGAAATTGGTCATGAGGGTAGAATAAATCCCCGATTCATAACCTCACATATCTGACTTGAAGAGTTCTTGACACTAGCTTGTGACCCAAGAAGAATTGAGAAAAAGAAGAACTCTAGTTGTTTGAGAGCCTTGAGAGAATTGATCTTCAATCTACGGTGTTTTGAGATGAATGAGAGTTTAGGCTAAGTAAAACCCTCTAAAACACCCTTTACGAAACCTAAAACGACCTATTTTAAGAGTTAAAAGCATAGAAAGTTACAAAAATACCCCTAAAATTTCGCACTTAAAAACTGATTTCCAGTGACCATGACTCACACCACAAGTCATTGGTTGTCACCATGACTCGTGGTGACCATCCGTCACAAGCTGGTTCTGATCTCTCACCTCTTTGATCCTTATACAACGACTCCCTACAATGATTCATCCTATCTTACCACGAGTCATCCTGTGACTCGTGGTTAGTGGATCCATCTTGCACATTCTCTGAAGTTTATCCCACAACGGCATACCACGACTCGTCACTTGATTCATTACATTTGAAACATGAAAACTCAGTCTGCCTACCACGAGTCTGACCAAAACTCGTGGTACTATCCAATGGATCATACCATGACTCGTTCTATGATAAAATTTCAGTTTTTTCTATTGGTTTCTACTCCAAGTCTAGAATCTGATCTTAGAAACTTTTAGAGTATTACATCATATATTTATAGATGTATAATTGTGTACTTAATTGACAGACTAATCAAGCGTTGGACATAGCCTATATGAATGTTGTTGTGAATAGTAAAGGTTAATCAATTTCATGTTAATTATATACTATTGCATGAATAAATCCTAGTCAACCAATTATGTCTACCAGTATATATGGTGTACCGATACTACCTTGCTATACCCTTTTGGGTGTAGGTTATGGCATGTGATTTTCAATTTCATGATTGATGAGGCGACACTGAGCATCTGCTTCCATATTTTCTCGGCAGGCGAAGTTGTGTCATTTTATCTTATCAGTATTCCAAGTAGAGTTCTTGTATTTGTCTAGACTAGGTCTTGGGAGAGTCTTGGTTCTGGCGGAATTTTATTGTAAACTTAAACATGATTTATGTAAAAGAAATGAGAATTTGTGCTATTTTATATTTTATTCCAAAGGAATTATCATTTTGAGTTAGAGTCGATGTAGGTACCCGCACGACCCGCCCATTTAGGTCATGTCAATATTTAACTAGCGGATACATCTTTATCATAATGTATGAAAATCAAACAGAAAAGAGTTTTGCTTTGACAAATAGTGTTGCTTAATATTCACAAGCTCAAAAATATTGATTTTTTCTAGTAGGTGAGAACATACAAAAAAAGAAAGAAATAAGAAAGACTAAATAATAAATAAGTAAACAAGTGATTATTTGTTGCTGGAAAGTAAGAGCAGCTAAAATGATTTCCCAATGATCGAAATACCAAACATAAGTATATATAGTTCTTTTTCATTTAATATAACCATTGCAATATGGTTGTATTTTTTTTAAATCACTTCAAATCTCATTACAAGAACCAAAACTAAAGTTCATCCAGTCTCCTTGCTTGGAGCACTAACTAGTTCGAGTGCTTTAAATATCTTCTACCAAAATTTTCAATTAAAGTGAAAATTATACATTGATTAGCTTTCTTTGTACATCAAGAGATCAGGTAGATATGCTTTAATGAAAAATATTCAACTTCTCTCACGTCAAGTTAATTATTGCAGTGTTCCTCAATTAAAAATTGTAATGCAATCACTCTCAAACATAGACAACTACTAGCTCAAGAGCTTATCCAGTCCTATAGACAACTCAAGACTATTTCATTTTTATAGTGCATGATTTGTATAAAAAAGTATTAATTTCATTTCAATAAAGAACTAACCCATATCGCTGCTTTCGGTCTCTGAAGTGGGATGAGAATTTTCTACAATATTCCTTGATGAAGTGAGTTAATAGAGTGTCCTTGATGACGGTTACTTGATTGACTCAGCTCTGGAGATGCTTGTGTTTGTGGATTAGGCCTAAMGGATGACTTAGCACTAGAATTGTTATTTAGTACTCCTACACTGTCATATCCACGACCCCTTCCACCTTTACCTCATCCAAATTCTGAAATTTCTTATAACATCACATAAAAGTTATACAACAAATGATGCCTATGAAGTTTCAATACATAACACCAAGAATATATCATCAATATATAGCAGAAATTACCATTAGTAAAAGGCAAATAGATAGTGTTCACTTACCCAACAATAAAGAAAAAACAAAGATTACAAAGTAAATAAACAATAATGGTTTAATAATGGATGATTTGCCTCAATCCTGTCGGGTTTAAATAGAATCGAACTTAATACACTATATTTGAATTACCTTTAAAAAGTGAGCATTGTTTAGAGGAGTATGCACCCTAACAAAAAAGTTCAATTATTTATAAAAGAGATACAAATAAGAAAGTTATTTATTTGGTCAATCCATATTACTGTTCTCCGTGTCAGTGTCCTCTCTTTCATTATGATCAAGTAACTCTTCTTCGCTTTCTTTGCTCTCAAACATATCTACATGATTGTCATTAATGACTTCATTTCCCTCATTGTTTACACTTGTCCAAGATTGTTCACTTGCTTGATTAATGTTGATGTTTTGTAGTTCAACATCATCCCTATATAAAGACACCAAAAAAATCAGTTTCTTGATCATTAATGTGCACCATATTAAACTCAGTTTCCTCTTATTGGTAAGTTTCTCCATTCAGTAATGCTTCATCTTCAACATTTATACTTCTACCGTCCTTTTAGGCATATTAAAAAGATCTTGAGAACTTTTCTTTAAAGCAACAAGCTAGTTTTTTTCAACTATGTGGTTGACATAGAAGACTTATTCAGGCTAAGAAGCTAACACAAATGGCTCATTTGTATTTAAGAAACATCGAGTACTCACACTTGTAAAATCATATTTCTCAATCTTATATCCTTTTCCTAAGTAAGCCATATCCCACCAATGACACCTGAAGAGGTAAACTTTCTGATTTCCCACATAAGATAACTTGTAGATGCCCTCTATTACACCATAATACTCCTTAGAGTCTGAATCATTTCATCTCACAATAACACCATTGTTTTGTGTTTTTCTTCTCGATTCAAGATATTTTGTCTGGAATCTAAATCCATTTACCTTGAATATGAAATATCCATGCAATACTATTCTAGGACCCACCACTAAGCTTAAGAGCTCATCATTTGCATGTCCTTATACAGGTAATTGAAAGATCTACAAAGATAAATAAATCTTTTATAATCAATAATATTTTTGAATAGTTACATTAATATTCAAAATGAGATCTAATTATAGACATACACGTGCGTGAAACCAATTAAAAACTCATAGTTATTCCTTTCATTTCTTATTGAACTTTGTCTTCCAACCTATTTTGTATATTTTCTACATTTTAATAATGAGATTAATTCAAACAATGTATTGAAATATTTAAATGTAAAACTATCTCAGAATTAATGAAACATTTACTCCAGGAGTGGCCAAACCTCTTCACAATTTTGAATTACATACATGCATGCTTGTTTGAACTCATCGTGAGGTTGTGTTACAACATCCGAACCACCTTTTGTTCGCCCTTTAAAGTTAGACATCTCACCATCTGATATATATTCATTGTCATTCCTAGTTGGTATACTGAACTTAATTGTGATGTTCTTTAAGAATCGTGAGCAAAATGTGAGACTTGCTTCTACCAAATAACGTTCTATGATTGAACCTTCCGAAGATTTTCTTTGAAAACATATGATTTAAATGTTCTCATATGCCTATAAGCAAATGACACGTTAATGTAATGAGTGTTATTTTAAAATTATTATATTGAAATTTATATGATAATAAATTACCTCTCAAGCTTTGTCTCTCTTGCCAGGTGAATTGAAAAATGAACCATGACATCAAAGAACGTCGTAAGAAAAATCATTTGAAGTTTGCACAATATGATACGTATTTCTACCTCTAGGACATCAAAATCTTCAATTGTCGATCACTTAGAGCATATATTCTTGAAAATTTTTATCTAACACTATAATTGGTTCACACACTTCCTTAGGCAACAAGCCACGTATAGCTATTGGAAAAATCTCTTGCAACAATATATAATGATCATGACTTTTCAATTCATATATCATTTTCTCTTATATGTTGACACCTCTTAAAATGTTTGATGAAAATGCACTAGGAACTTTCAAATTAGCTAAGAAATGGCATACCTTCAACTTATCTTGCGGGGATAATGCATAGCATGTTGCGGGTATCAAAACATTGTTCCTATCCAAATTGGATGCAATCCTTGCTTAATTCCAAGATCCACCAAGTCATACCTACTTTTTAATGTGTCCTTTTTCTTTCTAATCATATTCATCATAGTTGATATAATATTGTTAGACACATTTTTTTCTATATGCATCACATTCAAGTTATGTTGTACCATAAAATTCTTCCAATAAGGGAACTGAAAAAAGATACTTTTCTTTCTCCAATTGTAAGCATTGTTTGGAACATCACGCTTTTGCTTTTGCCCTTTCTCATAATTCACATTTTTCAGATCTTGTAATTAAATAAGTGCTTCATCACCAGTAAAAGGAGTAGATGTAATGCCCATCTCCACTTTCCCATCAAATAACCTCCTATTTTTATGCCATGAATGATTCATTGGAATAAAGCAACGATGAACCATATAACATAATTTATTATGAAAGGTAATCGATTGTGTGTTTTTATGACAACAAGGGCATGCAAGCTCTCCTTTGGTTGGCTACCCAGAAAGATTCGCATACATACAAAAGTCATTAGTTGTCTACATAATAGCCACATGCACATAAAATTACAATTTGAGTGTGTGTCGTAAGTCTCCACCCTTTCTCATAATTTTTTCAACTCTTCAATCATTGGTTGTTAGTATATATCTATATCATTTCTTGGAGACTTAGGTCCTGGAATAAGAAGTTTTATCATGAAATACGGCTCCTTCATGCAATTCTATGTTGGCAAATTATAGGGAACTATTATGACTGGCCAAATACTATTTGGAACTCATCACTTGCTAAACCTAATTGAACATTTCTTAATTCAGCTAAAAAAGTGGAATGTCTCTCATTAAAGGATTTTTCATGCCATGCCATCAAACGAATGTTGTAATACATCATTAATATTATTACACCCCGTAAAATTCTCGACATGTAGATGGCTTGTTCGCATGTTGGTTAAGAGTTTTGAATGCCATACATGCTAGAAAAAGGCCCAGGGGAAGACTAGACAAAAATCACATCGAACCATCGCGGGAGGAGCCAGGGCAGAACCCCTCCGCGATGGCGTCGTGCCACGGAGGCCCTGTCCAGGCCCAAGTATATAAACCCCTCCACTTCGGTTTTGCTTCATATAACTTATAATTTCCAGCAAAAAACGTAGGGGAACAGGGGAGAACGAGGATTTCTTATAAATATTCGTCCTATTGCGCCATCAAACACGGTCCAAACTCAAATTAACTCCAGATACCGAAGTATAAAGCTGCAGAGAGCATTCCTACGGAGTTGGTTTTGTGAAATTCGGCCGGCGAACC
>JACEIK010000161.1:318635-338884 GCA_018107945.1 Datura stramonium | reverse complement strand
ATTGAAGAAGTCCAACACGTACAAGAAAATCAAGTCCTCTTAGGATTCTTTCCAAAAGGCAAGTTGTATTTGATTGAAGAGAGAACCAGATGCGTACAAGAAAACCAAATCCTTTTAGGATTCTTTCCAAAAGGCAAGTTATATTTTGACTAAGAAAGAACCAGGTATGAAAAATCTGACTTGAGGAAATTAAGTCCTTTTGGGATTCTTTTTTCCTTATTTGGGATACAAAAAAGATTTGAGGAAAACTTTCTCGTGAGTTGAATAAAATCTTATTCGATAGGTCGTGTTTTTGTTACTCCCTTGAGCAATGAGGTTTTTCACGTTACATATGCGTGTTCTTTATTATTCTGCACTTGTGATCTAATTGAACCAGGTTCAATAATGTAGATAGCTGGTGGTGATTTCAATTAACATTACAAAATAATCAACAACTAATATATAAAATAAAATAAATTGAAGATGTTAAAATAATTAAATCGACAAAAACATTAAATTTTAGTAACGAAAATTAAAATATATATATAAATAAGGGTTAAATAGGACGGGATAAATAGGGCTAAATGGGCAAAGTAAGCTAAATCTAAATANAGAATTAAATAGAGCTGATCAAACAGGGTGAAATGGAACAGAACAGAATTAAATCGAGAAGGAGCAAATAGTTAAATAGACAAAACAAAGCACTTTAATACAAGAATACTTAACCCGTACTATTCCGCCTTATTGCCATCCCTAATTTTGAAATCCAAAAGAGTCACGGCGAAAGTCACTTATAGTATTTCTCTCTAGGGCAGCCTTGTAAACATTTAAGGATGGGCCATATGGATAAGCCCAGTCCAGACTAGAAAGTAAATCCAATTAAAAGATGATTTCACAGATTGTCTCTTTTCGGATAATTATTTAGCAAATAACTTTTTTTTCAGCTTACGAATCATTTAGGTTACGAAGATTTTTTTGCGTAAATTAAAAAATCTTATGAGGAAATATTAGATTATGATCTAAAATTATATAAACGTTAGACAATAATATAATATTTTATCAGTCTCAAAGGACACATTTGTACAACTTTTTGAAAAAGAGACAAAATCTAAAAAGAAAATTTCAGAAATAGTGATAGCTTGAGGCTTAATTATCAAATATAACAATAGTTTGGGCGATTACAAAATGTAGAGAGAGTTTTTAAAATTTGCTTTGTATCAGTTACAACAATTTGCGTAGTATCAATGAATGGTTGTGTCATAGTGAATTGGTATCAAATTATTGTATCACGAATACATAGCTAATTTTTAGAAACTGTTACATTACTGATACTGATACAAGCCGAAATTCAAAAACTATCACTATATTTGATAAATATAATATATATACATTTATGTTGGTTAGATAATTAACCTAAAAGAAGGGATATTTGCGTAAATCAGCCAAATCCAATAGCATGATGAGAGAGCCCAATAAACCAGGGTAAAAGTACGGGCTTCAGAAAGACAATCAAAAGCGGAAGGCCCAACTTGAATATTTCGGTTAGTAATTACTTTAGTATGACCATTTTTGACTCTTTATTTAAGCATTATCAAATCCATTATTCCATTTAGCATCATCAATATCCAAAAGAATTTCTATTTACCAAAAAGTAGTTGCTCATTTTTAGAGTTATTAGCTTATTACTCGGCAATGGTGTAAGGAACAAAATGGAATGTTCTCAAAAGTACTTGACAATTCCTGTGAAGGAAAACGCTAAACCGCACCTTAACTTCACCAACATGTTAATTCTTTTTAATGTCAGTTTTAACACACATAAAAGTTTATCATTATGGCCTCACGTTTATCGTGATTTCTTTAATTTGTTATAAAATCATCTGGAGATGGAGAAAATGGTCGGCAACAAGGTCGGTGATCGGCTTTATCAGATTATTAAAGGCGGATCGATGTAGACAGCCCAAATAACGCTTCAAAGTTACAAGAAACACCATCCTGCATAGATTATTAAAGGCGGATCGATGTAGACAGCCCAAATAACGCTTCAAAGTTACAAGAAACACCATCCTGCATCATGCATATCTACACAAGTAATAATTATTAGTTTAAAAATAATTGTTTTTTTAAAAGGATAATTATTAATTAAAATGACAATTTAAAATATTCACCAATATTCTAAATTTACTACTTCGCTCTGTTTTAAAAATAAATAATTTTTTATTTTATTTTTATTTCAAGATAAGCGATTTTTATATAATTGGGTTACAGATTAACGACGTTTTCTTTTTAATTTTACCCTTTATTTCTCAAAATATTTATTAAAAGTAAATCGATATAAAATATAATTTTTCTTTTTAAAAATAAATAATTATATTCAAATTAAAAACACCACTTATTTTTAAATAGCGAAAAATAATATATAAGTTAGAGTTTGACTTTGTTTTATTGGATGTATATGAGTTTCATTGGATCATTAAAGGCCGAAACATGCAATACCCAGATCAGCTTCTTTCAAGAAACATTCATCTGCATCTAATAAAGTTGCATATTTATTCGATCCTTACATTAAAAATAATTCTTTTTATTATCTATTCATTTAAGCAAAAAATTAAAAGAAATTTCTTTTTTCAATACTATTTTTATTATTAAATCACTATATACACTAATATTAATCAAATTTAAATTTTCAAAGCATAAACAATAAGGTTAGCCTAATAAAATAAATCTCTAATAAATATTGTTATACAGTGTCAAGTCATAGAGTAATTTAGTTAGAGTTTGACTTTAATTAGTTCTGGATGTTTGTGAGTTACGCTGTTGAGTGGTGCAGCCCATAATGTTCACATGGGAGAGAACAACAACAGCCATTGTTACGCCGTAGGCAACGGGTTGCGTAAAACCTCGACCGGCATTCTATATATTGCCATGTTATATGCAAACACGACCACCATATATATAGTGTTACAACTCAATTAGTAATTCTTCATTCGTACGTACCCTTAATGCCCACATATATTCCATGTTACGTTATTATGTTTTGACAGATTGTTCATGACAATATCCCAAGGAGATAATTTTTAAGCCTCCTTGGTAAAGGCAAAAGGGCCAAGCTTTTCTCGCCCATTATTATTCCAATGCACTTCCATACTTCAAAATTGTTAACTAACTAAGGAAAAAATTATACTATATGTTATCTCTTGTGATTTCACCATAAACTGGTTTTAAATGGTTTATATTGTTATCATTTGACTTTTATGTTTCTGATGTAATTTGATATATAACAATCAAGATCATTACATAGACCAAAAACACAATAAAAGGGAGTATAAGACGAGTGCGTATTTGTAAAGTCATTTTCACTATTAATGTAAAAGTGTTCCAAAATTGTGGAACGTTTGACTATTTCTTCCTCTTATTCCTCCCCCTATATTTGGGATTGAATGAGGTACTTGTATGGAGTTGAGAAAACGAAAGAAAACCTAGTTATATATTTATATACATAACTGATGATCTACCCATAATTAATAGGTCTTATCAGATTTATATTAGGACTTGTGATTTAGGCACAACAAAAAATCTAATATATAAGCGGCCGAAGTAATATTTATACTAGTTATATTTGTTTGAACAACTAATTGAATTAGCAACTCATATTAGGTATAAACTCAAAATAAACCCATTTTAATCAGTTTCCACATCTTTTTTTACCGGTTTCAATCCATCAATTTGTTTAGTCTAACATTCTCCAATAAAGAAGAATGATCTGGATTGTGGCACAGAGAAAGCAAACATGGGTTCATTACCTGGCACACGTGGGATGTGATTCTCCCACACGTGGTGTGGACGGCTCATACATAAATCAACAGGGATTAACTAATTAACCTGCCACGTGCCCCCAATTATTATGAACACCATTTTCTTTTTCTTATTCAAACATTAATATTACGTTTCCTAACAAGAAAATTTGACTCTCGTTTTTAAATATCATATCGCTGTCATTCAGTAATGTGCCAAAACGAAAAAGGACAAATTAAAGAGCACAATATTATCACATGGTATGAAACACATGTATTACGCCATTAAATTTCAAGAAAAATAAATATTCTGATTTATGAGGTAGATGTTGAGAAATATCTTACTTGTGGTGGAAAGGACAAAAAGAAATCAAGAGTTAGGTATTTTGATTTAATTGTTTTATCTTGATTTGATTTGAATTGAAATTAAGGAATGATAAAATTACGTACAATTAGACACATAATCAGGTTTCAAGTTTAATAAAATCTTAGATTAATTGTGGACAAGTATATAATTTACATTTTGATTGTCTTCGATAGAGAACTTACCAAAGGACCCCGGGTTTAGGGAAAAGCTTTGCGGAAAAAACAACCACAGAAGAAATATATAAATGATAATAAAAACAAATTAAACAATTAAAGATCTTCTTTATTAATGTATTTTCTTCTTTCCATCAGCTTTTTTCTTATACTGATCTGAATGAGTTGTTTTTCCATCAGTTTCTACTTTCAAGCTTTCGACAATGTGGTTCTTACAGCTAGTTGACCATGTGGAGAACCTTTTATTTTCAAGAAAACCATTCAACACTTCACCAAGAATAAATTATGTATCTATTTCATCATTCGGGAAAAAAGTATGTATCAACTAGAATAAATTTGTATCGCAATATTAGGTATAGGCTTGGATAGACTTAATATTTTTTGCTTAGATTTTGTATTTGTATCAAGAAATTTATTAATTATATATTAGTTGTGAATTTAATAACTAAAACGAACTATGAATTTGATGCCAAGTTCAAAAACCATAAGCTTTAAAATTGATTTTTCTAACTAAAAGAATTGTTGAATACTAACCTATTATGAAAGAAGTCTCTAGATGAACCACCTCTTTTTTAACATGAACGATGAAGGAGCTAGGGCTCAAAATGGTTGGGTAAGGATATATTTAGTTTCTAAAAATGTTTCTAGATATTGTCAAATGTTGCTAGTAGATGATTTTCTTCCTTACTTTGGGAAGCAAGGTAAATGAAAAGACTTAGAGAATAATTGATGTAACAGAAATGTTAATGAGAAAGATAAATTGGTCAAAAAAAACTTCCCGGACGCCAGGTGATCAACATGAATTTTGGAGAAGTGATTAAAATTGTCCAACGGCCTCTTACTTTTTTCTTAATTTGAAAATTGGAAAAAGGTTTCAATTAAAATAGTGTCTTTTTATTTTAAAGTGCATTTCTACATATTTATTCCCCGCCTTCTACATTTTATTTAACTCCAAGAAAGAAAATAAATAAAATCAGATAGGACCACATCATCATTCATTGAACTCTACGCGTAGTGCTTGTAATTAACTCTTACCTCTTTAAAGTTTGATACTTCGTACTTGGTATGGCGGAAAAATAATATTTTTACATAATAGATCTTGCTTTTTGTTATTATTAGAAATTTTAAAGGGAGACATTTTTTACCAAAATAGAAAAGTTGACTTTTTTTCCTCATGGTCGTGGATTAAAATCGTTTCTTTTATTTCTCTCTAAAAAATTACATATTATAGCTCTGCAACCACCAACCAACACTCACCCACTTTCTCATCTCAATTTACCCTTTGTTCTATTTTACTTAATTCCTATAATAAAATTAATATGAATAAAAAATATATAGTAATATAGATTCCTATATTTAAAAACTAATAGAATAAAATTACGTATATTCTCCCTCCGATTTTAAATATTTCTTGGTTAAGTGTTTATCGTTTAGCAATGGATTGTGTTCATTTTCCAAACGAAAGGCTCAGTAGGACGGTAAATGACCGTACTAGTAGTAGTGTGAATGGCCAAACTGTTCATGTGACAGGTAGGGGATTGGGCCCCATATGACAGTACATCCTGCCACGTGGTCCCACTACATGATATGAGCTGTACAAATCCCAATTCGTACTGATCCCTAAAGAAGAAAAAGAAAAAGCCGTTATGTAATCTTTTTGTGGTCTAAATATAATATACAAAAAAGTTATAAAAATTGAACAAGGCAAAAGAGGGTAGTGCAATTGATGAAGTAAACGCGCTTAAGGAACCGAACCCCTCTGATGTGAAAATACCGAATTAGCCCCTCGACAGAGAAAAACCTAAAGGTCTACTTGTCACTGTTCTCAGCCTATATATATAGAGCAACCGCTTCCTCCTCATTTCAAAATCCAGTGATATTCCAAAAAAATTTCAAGCATTTGATCAGATTATTCAGAATTTGTTGAGAAAAATGGGAGACAGCACAATGACATGCGTGGACATTCTTTTGGCAATCATCTTGCCTCCCCTTGGTGTTTTCCTCAAGTTTGGCTGCAAGGTATACCCCCTTTTCTTTTTCCCTTCTTTAATTTAATACCGCTATCTCAATTTGTGCGTGCCTGGATAATATCACTTAGCAACTTTTAGCCGCGATTGGAATCTGCCTTTTGATTTAGTACTACTGCAGATAAAAATGTTTTGAAAATTCCTGGTGAAACCAGAGACTGACTACCTTTTTTTCGGGTTTCAAGGATGGGCAGGGCTAAGGGGTAGATGGGATAAAGCCGTAAAGATCTAATTTTTGTGGTTTTAGGCTGTAAGTGCAAGTGAAGGATTAACTAGTTTTGTTCTAAAATATGGGGCAATTGTATAAAGAAGGCACAGATTGAATTTTTTTTTTTACTTCATTGTAAGCGCTATTGAATACGTGTGTGTATATTTTTCTGTGTTGGGGAAAACAGGTGGAGTTCTGGATCTGTGTATTGCTGACTCTCTTTGGATGGCTACCTGGTATTGTCTATGCTGTTTGGGTCCTCACCAAGTGATCATCTATGGTAATTCTTCTCAATTTCACCTCTTTCCAAATCCCTAGAGAAAAAGGGTACAAGTACAACATAAACCCATGTCATTTTAGTTGGGACGAATATTCATCTAAGATCTAACAACTAGAAGATTCTCTCAATTTGCTGAGAAGATATTCCAGGAAAAGTATCTAATTCCTCTTTTACCTTTTTTTTTTTTTTTTTTGACAGGTGGATATGTGAAGCCCATTATTATTAAGCCTCTCTTCTCTAGCTGCTGTTTAATTTATTCTTGAATGTATTTCTTCCAAGTTTATCCTGTCCTTTTACTTTTTTCATGTTTCATGTTGCTTGTGTAGTCTCTAACCAACCGGTGGTTTGGTAGGTAGTATATTTCAATGGACGTGTCCGATTTTATCCACAAACCTTGTGATGATTATTTTATATTATTACTACTTAATTTTGTAACCGTGTCATCCTTTTCTCTTTCATATTGTATTAAACAAAAATGAGGAGTGGGGACAACTTGCAGTCACAATCATTCAGCATCATTATCAAAGCAGTAAAGCGACAATGGAGATGCTTTCCTTTAAGATAATAAATATAATAATAATAATAATAATAATAATAATGATAAAGCTCTGATTATGGCGAAATCCTTTACGTTCTTCCAAATTAGGCACCCCAAGTGGCCAAATTTACTAGTGTTTGTCGGCAAATGTCTCCAATTTATGTGTGTTTTCTTCTTCTTTAAACAGACAAACGCAATTTCTATTTTGGAGAGATGGTGACCAAATTGTAATTGGTGACTGGCTAGTGGCCACAAGTGTCAATCACTTGTGGACGCTTTGCTTTTCAAAATATCAATTCTTTATTATTTCTTTGTCAAATTTTGACCATCTTTCGCTTTGTGTGTTTTACCCTCATAGATTCCATGCTAATTTCCTTTGTCCCCTTCTTACTCTCTTATCAATCAATAACTATGTGATTCTCAATAATCTCTTTAAAGCAAAGGAATAACATAAAAACATGGAGTACCGGAATTCGGGAGTTTGAGAATTTTGACAAACACTAAAATAAAAGATAATAGGATTGAGATCACATTAAAAGACCTTAGGAACAAGCTATTACAAGGAGGAACATCAATTTATAATACTCGTTTTTAAAGGACATTGAAAAGCAAGCTTGATGGTGAAAAGAATACAAGGAAGACGACCCACCACTTGATTTACAACAACAGAAGATGTATGACAACATTCCATAAAAGTTCCACTTAAGCTAAAAGAATAAGCAATATCCAAATTAAAGGGAGAAGAAGCTGTCTTGTAAGACATGCCAAAAACAGAGATAGGAGCCTGGACTTGACCGCCAGTTCGATCCCTAATGCCCTATATGATGTATGACTTAATTAGAGGGCCAGCGAGATAAAAAAAACATTTGAATTTTGTGAACTTCAAGGATGAAGGAGAAATTAACAATATACATTTTGATACCGAATGCTACTCACTCCAGAACTAGCTAACTTTGTTATACAAATCTTCTGTATTTCCTTTACTTTTTATATTTTTTCAACTTACGTGGGGTAAGGAAGTAAAGCAACCAATAGCCTTTACCTACCATGCCTTTCACCGTATGAGTAAAAAGTAGTTAATATAGCCTGCTCGGCCTATTTCATTCCAATACTCAATTATCTAACAATACGAATCTCTAAGTACAATGTACCCTTTGCCCTTCATTATTGACATACAAATCTCTAATCTAAATGTTCTCTAAATCGTTCACTTATTCATACTTTGTCATACAAATCTCTAATTAATCTGGAAAGACTCCTAACAAGCACTGGACTTAACATACCTGGATATATGAACTTATAGCAAAAACAGTATGCAATAACAGTTTTCTTAACCAAGGTATTGTAGGCCAGTTTGATAGAGAATGCTACTCAAAATTTCCATGGTAGCCTCTGAAAAGTTGTACCCTTTACAATGCCATTAATTCTACACCAAATCAAATGAACTAGCTATAACTAATTATGTCATCAAAAACACATCTCAAAGAGAAGGATGTATAGATAAATTGTAAGGCACTATATATGGATATACGATCTACAAAACACAACCCTTTAGTCCATCCATGTAATTAAGTAATTATAGATGGGGTAATTAACTCATTAGATATACTGATAGCCCATGTATTCATGTGAATGGTGAATTGCAATTTAGTAGTTTAAATGCCCGACAAATAGGCATACTTAGTGGACAATCATCACCAGGGAACTTGCAATCAGGACAACAAACATTAAAAGCCATCCCATGTCCATCAACCAATAGCGTGTCATCTTCAATACACAATGAAGTAATAGGTAAGGCAAAGTTAGTTAACCATGTCGAACAAAGTTTGACAATTATTATAATATCTTTAATTAATGTATGATTCAACTATTTGTGTATAACAAAACAATAGTAAAGTCACGGGCGGAGCCACAGTACTAGCCACTAATTTTAATTCAAATACTATATTTATCTTTAAAAAATTATTTTAATATGTACAAATACTTCATTTATAAGCAAACAAATTATGATCTATAATTTATTAAATTTAATAGTAAAAATATTAAATTTAATAGTAAAAATACCAAATTAAATTCAAAGTCATTGCAGGTAAGGTAAAATGAACGCCAGCTTCCCATGTGGAAAGGACGAAACACTCCACGAAAGGACCCACTCCCATTGCAGCTCACCTGCCACGTGTCGCTCAAAATGAGGATGAGCTGTGGAAATTCCATTCGGACTAATCCCAAAATTAAAAAGGTATTTAAAAAGGCAAAGCGGGGAAAGCAAACGCGTTTAAGGACGAAAGTAGCCCTCAAATAAAGAAACCCCAAACGTCTATTTCTCAGCCTATATATAGGAAGGAAAGTAAGAACTACTTCCTCTTGTGTTTAATTAAGCATTTGATCATCAGAAAGAAGAAGAGAAGAAAGGAAAAAAGAAAAAAAAAAATGGGAGACAGCACAATGACATGCATAGACATTCTTCTGGCAATCATCTTGCCTCCCCTTGGTGTTTTCCTCAAGTTTGGCTGCAAGGTAATTATATACTACTATTTTACTCCCTTCTTTCTCCTCCTGTTAAACTTACTTTTTTCTTTTGGATTTTCTGTATTGGAATTTAATTACTAGTTCGATTAATTCAAATTCATAACGCCGCACACTTCCGGTTAACTTACTACTGCAAACAATTTTGCAGTTCCTTGTTAGCGTTATTTAACACGTGTGTGTATATTTCTCTTGTGTTGGGGAAAACAGCTGGAGTTCTGGATCTGTGTTTTGCTGACTCTCTTTGGGTGGCTACCTGGTATTATCTATGCTATTTGGGTCCTCACCAAGTGATTCAATTATTATATCCTTCCCTAAGGTAATTCTTCTCAAATTTCATCTCTTTTCACCCCTAAAGTAGAAAAAGGGTACAGGACAATTCCTTTTTTTAAAAATAAAATAAAATAATATATTGCGTAGAAAGTTAAAATTAAAAAAAATTAAAAATATTCTTTTAAAAAAGAAAACAAGATAAAAAAATTAAAACAGAAACAAAAGTAGGAATAGTATATCGGAAGAGTATCTAATTCCCATTTTTCCTTGTTTGACAGGTGGATATGTGAAGGCCATTACTAAGTATCTTCATTTTCGTTAATGGAGTATCTAGATGCTTTTTTAATTATTCTTGGATGTGTTTCTTCCGAGTTTACCCCCTCTGTATTTATTTGTTTTTGGTTATATTCTCTTGTGTACCTTTGAATAGAGAAATTTGGATAGATTGTTGATGAAGATATTTATCGTGTTACTACTGTAAGTCATTTGGGATTGTAATATAACTTCCACTCTGTATTTTATTGGATGTACTAATAATTGCTAGTATTTTTATACTAAGGTTGGCTTATGTTGTTTGTGTTACCGCTGGCATGGGTCTATCAATTGATTCTATTTGGTAGGCATGATATTTCAATAGACGTATCAAATCTTATCCACAAACCTTACGATGATTATTACCACTACTTAATTATGTAAAAGGGGTCATAATTTTCTCTTTTACAAAGATAACACAAAAGGGGACAAAGTGCAACAAAAAATCAAATCATCATCAAAGCAGCAAGTGACACAACTAAGGGTGCTTTTCTTTAGGATAATAATAAATCCATGACTATGTCCAAATCATTTTACTATGCCACCCACCTAAAACAACTCTTTGGATTCTCATTAATCACGTTTTTCCTCTCATATCTTGACTTTCAATGACCCCCAAAAGGAAAAAAAAAAACAAAATATGCAAATAAGACTCTTTACACAAGTGATTTCCTGTACTATAATGGACAAAATTCTATCTCAAATCAAAAAATGATATAATGCATTTTTGAAAGGATCGATTTGAAATATAAAGAGATATATACCTATAACCTCCACTAAAGCATATCGATCACAATTCACAGGTTAAAAAGTGTCGTCCGGTATTCACAAGAAGGCATTGTACATGCAAATCAATGAAATATCCCTAATAATAGGGAAGATGAATGGAATGTTATAGAGAGATTTCGAAAGAGGAAATGCCAGAATTCGGAAATCAAAATTTCAAATACAGTCATAGATATTTTCAATTCAGAAGATATTATAACTGAATCGAAGATATATAATTCACCACCGAAACACTGTCCCTATGCCAGCTACGTCACTGTCCATATTGCATGTGCCTGATAGCTTATGGACAGGGCCAACAGAAGGCCCCAAGGCACCAATCTGTTAAGAGTCGATTAATGATTGTTTTCCAATTTCATGTGGGCAGAAATGGGGGAGAGGCAAGTTTGTGAAGGCAGCCCGACTAATAATTACAGGCAGCTTACTTTGAGTGGAAGCAAGCGTCCGTTATGTCCTTTTCTTCTTAATCAATGGCTGGCAATTATGTGTTGAAGACTTTGGATGGATGGCTCATAAAATATCTGCACCTGCTTAGAAGTCTGATACGAATACACTATCTATTCTTGCTAGAATATCTTAGTATCACACATAGACACTGTACTACCAAAATACAAAAGAAAACGAGCACTTCTTACCACTTCTCTCAAGCGACATAAAACAGAGAATCCTAGTTGTGGACTAAAATTTTGAATTCATTCCTTCTACTGCCATTCATGAGCAAAAGATGCACAGAATCTTTGTTCATTCTTTAAACTGCCATTCACGACGACACATGGGACAATGGGCTTGAGCAGATTGAGAATTCACCCACTTCAAGATACAATGAAGATGAAATGCATGGTTGCAAGCACCCCATACTGCAAAGACAAGTAAATTATCAAATCATTAATAGCCTTGGAAAAAGGGGTCAGATTCCGGAGAGGTCATGTCAATACCATCCACAAAAAGATGATGAACCCAAACCAATGTCACCGTTCTCAACCTATATATCAGGCAACTACTTCCTCCTCATTTTCAAAATCCAGCGACACTCCTAACCTGGTGCTTAATTAGCACTTGATCAGAAACTATGAAACAGAATAAGGGGAAAACGGGAGATAACAAAATGACATGCGTAGACATTCTTTTGGCAATCATCTTGCCTCCCATTGGTGTTTTCCGCAAGTTTGGTTGCAAGGCACTATTCCCTTCTTCCTCTTCCTGTTAAATTGTAACAGTAGATTTTTTTTTATATTTTATTTTTTTTGGCTTTGGACATTCAGTAATCAAATTCACTACTCCATCTAATTTAAATTTATACACAGACTAAATAAAAGGCTTCCTTCCGGTTAACTTACTACTACAGACAAAAATTCGAGGATTGCCTGTAAAAACATGGCATCTGATGGATTTGCCACTCTCAAATTCGCTTGAGTGGGCATGTTTATCCCCTTTTATGCAAGCTTTGTAGAGTTGTAGAGAGATACCAGAGACTACCTTTTCCTCTCTTTTATTCCTGTTTGGGTCTAAGGGTGGGCTAAGGATTTGTGAGTTTAGGATGCAAATGTAAGTGAAAATTTTACTTTGTGTTCTATAATACTGGAAAATGGTATAAAGAAGGTGCAAATTTCACATGGTCTCTGAATTTTTTTCCTTTCTGTGCTGGGAAACAGGTGGAATTCTGGATCTGCGTTTTGCCGACTCTCCTTGAGTGGCTACCTGGTATTATCTATGCTATTTGGGTCCTCAACTCCTCACCAAGTGATCTTCCTTTCCTATGGTAATTTCCCCCAAATTTCATCTCTTTCCACTCCCAAAAAGGAACGGGGTACAAGATAATTCTGTCATTTTAGTTTAAAGGAGTATTCAACTAAGATCTAACAGCTTGAAGATTCTCTCAATTTGCTTAGAAGATATTCTAGTGTTCATATAATATACGCTACTATATAGGAAGAGTATCTAATTCTTTTTTTAAATTTGTTTGACAGGTGGATATATAAAGGCCCCCTTTCGACATAATATCCATTTAAGTGTCATGCGGATACCTAAACGGCTCATTGAGAAGAAGTCCAGATATACAAAGAATTATGGGCCTAAACTCTTCAAGAAATTGCCCATAGAGAGGTTTCAAGACAGAACTTCTGCTTGTTCTTGAGTCTATAACCTGGTGTCTAGAATTCTAGTGACATATATCACTTTTCTATCCTTTTTTATTCTTTATCAAGGCTACCGTGAACAACTTGTGTAGGAATGGAAATGCCATACTGTGGTTTAATGGGAGGTATTTAACAGCCAAGAGGTCACAATTTAAACCTAATTGAAGTTTCCGTCTTCTCTTTCTTCACCCTATAAGAAACTCCGTTTCAAACTGTAGTCTTCGCCAGTTAACTTAACGGACAAAAGGTCTCAATTTAGACCTAGTTGAATCATCCGTTTTCTTTCATTAACCCTATAACAGTATAACTAAGTCTACGCCATATTATATCCTTCGCGACTCACACTTGACGGCCAAAAGGTCACAATTAAAACCCATACGGAGAAAAGCCAACCGTCTTCACCAATGAACTTAGCAAAGGAATAAAAAAGAACTGTGTCACCCTATATCCCCATCTCTTCTCTTCCATGAACCAAGAACATTAGGAATGACCAGTTGTACTAGCAGGGCTAAGAAAATCCCAACAGAGAAAGTAGCTTTATTCCATGAATAACTACCAATAATTTATCCTTACTTTCTTTTTTCTTTATCCAACTTCAAGAAAATTACATATCCAAACAAGGAGAGAATACAAAAATTTCTTGTATTGCAGAAACTTAAAGTGGCAAAGAAATATCCATGGAAAAATTAAGATAAGTACACTTCATCAATATCTCAAGGCAGTTGACTTAAGAATCAAAAAGACGATTTCTGGAAACTACTGAGAAGTTGTGATTTTCTGAAAACTCCTGCTTCTACGGGAACTTATACAAGTCATTACTGGCATTTGAAGCCCATCTTCATGCCTAAACCAAATTCGACCTCTAACATGCATAATTGTGCATAAACGTTGCAGTTGGCTAATGGTGATACAGTGTGATTATTCAAGCTTCCATCAGAGTAGAAAGACATTAGATTTCATGGAAAGAAGCATAAACAGATTCAATACCACAAACGTCTCACAATTAAGGCAAGTCAAATGGATACTTAACGACTGTTGTCAAAGACGCGCTTAATCCCTGAGCGAGGTGCAAAACATGTTGAGCGCTTTGCCTTGCTTTATAGGTCCTTCAATTTTGTCATGAAAGCTCTAAGGCATTCTTTGCCATGCCAATGCCAATCGAGAAAATGCAACACTAACAATTGAACTTCACTTAATCATAAACTCTTTTCTATTTCTTTGTCCATATATTTGTTATTCATGTTTTTGATTATTAATCTTGGAGTACACATACATATCTATTTTTTTTCTCCACTTGCGCCTTTTCAATAAAGCCCACGCTTTATTTGAGCTTTAAAGCCCCAAAGGACCTTAGAGCTTTTTTGCTCTTATCAGTTTTGATAACACTGCTTAACAATCTATATCCAAAATTGAGTCAATATAATGAACTAGTCAAGCAAGATATAGTCAAGCAGCTGAAATGCTCTCTTACACAGAGACACATAACATGTTAATACTGATACTCAAAGAACACAAGATCCATGACAAGTATTTGTAGTATCTTTTTGTTGACAGCTTATGGTGAAAACATTTGACCAAAATACTCAGGAAGCTGTTATATATAACATACCCTATGTTAACAATTACCTTCAAGGTCTCATTCTAAACCTATATTTTAAAAGGTGAACTTCTGTTAACTACAAATCCGAAAGGGGGAGAAGCTGTCTTGAAAAAGTCTCTTTTGGCACATTTAAGACGTGCCAGAAACAGAGATGATACAATGGACAATAATTAAACAGCTCCAGATGTATCACAAGTTTCAATTGTAAAGTTCTCTGGAACAGCTACTAACAACCTTACTTGGTAAAAAAAAACTCTTATAAGATCATGATGTTGTGTCTAGAACAGCATCTAACATTGCAACCAGAAACTGCTATGAGCGTTCATGCTTCATCGGACCAACTGTTATCACTTCAGAGAATCAACAGTTAAAGGAGGGCATCCTGAGAAACATTACTACTATGCCTTTTTGGTACTTTATGGAACAAAAGCATTAGAAGATTGTTTCATAGTATAATGTAGAAGCACTAAAAATTCTTTTCTATTTCATTTATATTTTGGTAAAGATAACATGTTGTTTTTTGAAATCTAAAGATGTGTGTAAAGATAACATGTTGTTTATATAGCTGTCAAAGTGGTTTGATGCACATGGATGACTCATTTCGATTCATATATGTTATTTGCAAAATTCTTTTGACACCAACTGGGTGTTTAGTAATGAAATCAAACTAAAAAGACTCCTAACAAACACGGGACTTCATGAAAGTGGTGTACTAAGGTAACTACAGTAATAGAAACAGTGTGCAATTGAAGTAGTATTGTTCTCTCCGTTGAGTTCTTAAACAAGGTACTGTAGATTGAAGGCATTTTCTATATATCGCAGTGCTAAGTTTTGAGAATATCCATGTTTTTAGTACCACACCTACTATGCATCTACGAAATTGTACCTTTTATTATATCATTCTCCAGTCTTGCACCAAAATCAAATGAATTAAAACTAATTATGTCATCCAGTAGGGCAGTGATAGGTAACACTAGAATGAATGATTAAAAATATTGTCAAGGAACAGTTTATAGCTCTCCTTGTATTCATGAGTAACATCAATATGGAAATATGTAAACCTTGAAAACTAATGCAGGGAGAATTTTTCCATTTTGTCAAAGACATGATGAATGCACAATTACATTTTTCTTTTTTCTCTCGGCAAGATAGTCCAGCCGGCTTATAGCATCAACAATGTTTCTCAAAGTTGAAAGTACAAATACATATTGACAACATACAGATATATAAGGCACTACCAATATGCAATCTACAAAACATAATATTTTATCCAGTAAATATATTAGGAATGGTGTAACTCATTGGATATGCAGATACACTAGATTTACATGAGAATGGTGATTCTGTAGCTTAAATGCTTGAGAAAACTATCAGGGAGAGATAAACAGGCTTACTGAGTGGACAATCATCACCAGGGAGTTTGCAATCAGGACAACAACCATCAAAAGCCATCCTACATATACCACAAGTTTCATCCTGAGCGTCCCATGTCCATGAAGCAACAGTGTGCCATCTGTAATGGACAATAACAAAAGTAAGATGAAGTAACCACACCATGTAGTCTAAAGTCCGACAACTATTAAAATACCAAATGCCATGAAGAGGACATACTCTGTTCACGTCCAGCAAAACACCCAATAGAACAGGTTAAGGGAAATTTCATGGTATTACAATCCCTATATCACAACATAAGCCATATCCAATCACTAATTACATATTTAGACAGAAAATAAGCTTTCATATCATAAATNAAAAGTTGTTATGATACACTGCACTTATTATCTGCTCAATCAACATATATATACTGTAGCCTTCATTTAAACATTTAAAATCAGTGACATAATCACAAAAGGATACGCAAAAACTTTACTTTCATTGGCTCGCGCTCTGCAAAATCAAGACCACAAGAAAATGGTGACACCACAAAAATGGGGAATTCGTAAATTTTATACTGAAATGAAAATTGAAAACACTCTTGATGGAAAACAAATAAAAATAATTACTATATTGAAAGAGAAATTAACCCTTTCCTACGTCAAAATTGATGCTTTAATCTACAGTTTCTGCAAGAAACTTGAACTGAAATGTCTTGTTTTAGGGTTTTATAACTTTGGAAGTGGCGGAAAAACTAGTGACAAAAGAGATAATTATGGCAATAGACAATTGTTTTCCAGCCCTTTACAAGCCCTTTACAATTTTTTTTTAGTTTAATGAACTTTTTACGAAAGATCCTTATTTTTTACACATAAGAGAACTGAAAAAATCATTTTCTCCTATTGAAATTATAAAAACGCAAAAGACCTCCTTTCCTCCCAACAGTCGATCTAGTTTGTAAAAATTTGCCCCAGTCCCTTATTATATAAAGTTTAGCCCAATTTATATATGTTTTGAACAAAAATATTTCAGTTTTGATCAAAACCTATTTTCCTCTTCTCTCTAAGATATACTCACCTCTTTCTTCTTCTTCTTTATCTCTCATTTCTTCTCGACTAAATGTCCTTCAAAAATGTTAGAATTCAACCACAAGCTCCAAATAATATTCGAATCAAAACCCAAAATTGTGTCGATGTCATCGGAATCAAGGAGACCCAAAAGAATTTCTTGAAGTTTTCTCAAGGTCTCAAATAATGTTTTTTACATCATTCTACAAGATAAATTTTAACTAAAATATTGTATTTGGTCGTGAAGCACATCTCTGATTATCTAATTCCGTTTCCTCTAACCCTACTCTTTTTAACATGAAATTTTTTCTTGAAAACAAATCAACAGTTATTATAATAGCCCAAGTGACCCACATTTTATGTGATAATACACACTGTAAATTATATATAGGTCCTAAAGAGAATTGGAAAAAAAATGTCTAAATTAAATTATTATTTTTATATTTTTAAGTTCTAATAAAACATTCAGAATGTTGTCATTTTCTCTTTGTTTCTGATTTTGTTTTTCTTTTCTCGTATCACATTCATTCGTTTGAACTTTTTATGTAATGATAGATGGAAGGCGATTTTGTAATGTGAATTTATATAACAAGTGTATTCACACTGTATAATAGTGTATAACGGCATGTTATACACTGTTATACAATGTGGGTACATTATTTATACATGGTTATGCATAAGACATCCATTGTTTATAGCATGTATATACAATGTATAATAATATATAAGGATGTACAATTGTGTACACAAATGTATATGCATTGTTATAATCATGTTATATATATTTGAAAAATGGAGAATGGGGAAATGAAAAGAAATCTGCAGTGGCTTGACGAGAAAAGGTAAAAAAGAATAATACTAAAAGATGTTTGACTTCTAAAAATTTAATGTAGACATACATTGGCTATTTCAAGTGTAAATAATTATTAACTATGCAGGTTGTAAACTGTTTATTTAGACTGTACAAATGTGTAAGTATCCCATGAAAAATATGTTATGGTCCAACCTTGTGAGCAACATGCTCAGGCTTAGATCATAGAAAGATTGCCCAGAATGAACGACTCCATATCGCACACAATAGCTAAGTTGTCACATGGCCCGTTAATGATTTTAGAGTCTAGGCCTGGCCCAGTCTATTTTCAGCTAAAATAGTTCTTCGATTAAGTATCATATACTTGAACTAATTCATTCTGTTATGTAAATTTGGAATGTAAAAGCAAGTCAATTTTTTATGAATAGGGATGTAAATAGGGCAGAATGGGACAGGGCGGGGAGCAAGCCTTGACCTGCTAAGAGTTTGACCCGCCCTGTCCTGCCCCATTAATCATTTCTCAAAAAATTTTGCTCTCCCCTGTTCCACCCCGCCAAGCTCTGGCCACCCCATTTATGCTATCTTTCATTAGCTCATATTTATGTCTTTTCTTCAAACATGTATTTAGAATTAGAAATGAGTATAGAAAGAAAGTCTTTCCTACCATTCCCCTGTTCTAATCCAATACTCTTATTTCTTCCTTTATTTATCTTTGTTGAAATCATATTTTTCCTCTCAACTTCCAAGGTAGGGGTAAGATCTGCGTACACTCAATCCTTTCCCACTTTGTGGGATTACACTGGGTTTATTGTTCTTGTTCAAATCATTATTTTATTAAAAATTTTATTGATCAATCTCGGTGCTTTTATTTTATCATATGATTTTCTCATCGTGTTAAAGCATGCACAGTTCTTGCAGTGAACTTCTTTTCAAGTACAGAAACAACAGTCTATTACAAAATCATAAAAATAATCATTATAATTTTGGCGTCAATGACACAAAATCATCACATAATGTTACATGGACATTATCAAAGAGTTTACAGAATAAATAATAAAAACACATTACACAAACAACTCATACTCATAGAAGAAAAAGATGATTTTGAATTCCTAATGTCATGGTCTTTGTATAAACATGACTTCTATGATGATTTTCAAGCATCATCAAACTGAATAATAACATTCAAGAACCTCCATACAGCAAACACATAACCCACCCTCCAAATATCTTGAAATATTAATTGAAACACGAGTTCTTTGTACCGCGATCCTAGAGGTAAACTTTTAAGTCACAAAGCTATAACACTTGATGGATCAAAGGAAAAGCTCAATCCATTGGAAAAGGATGAATTAACATTTCAATGTTCAGATTTTAACATATCTTTTAATAAGTGAGAATCAAGACTCGGACGAGATTGATTGTCCAGCGCCAAAAAAAAAAAAAAAAAAATCTGCAAATGCAACAGAAATCTTTTTGTACCTATTTCTCTTTACATTCTTCAAATTCTATCCAATTTCTCCTGCAGTCTTTAACCTTTGATGTAAGCAGATCATACATAACTGCTCACCTTGCTTATGAACCCCATTATCTAAAACATTCATTGCAGAGATATAATTTACGATAAACGTCAAGCTGAGCCATGTAAGTGATTGAAACCTCTTGAGCTAACTAAATCAAAAATTTCTCAAAAGCACCTCTTTTCAAAATCAAGAACAAAATTTGAAAGCAAGAAGAACAAAAGTGAAAAAAGAAAAAGGAGAAGACAAGCAAAAGTTGAAACCTTTAGATTACAAAATGAATTGCAATGATAGGAACCCAATACCTCTATATGTATCACTTCTCAACAGTGAAAACAAAGAAACAGAACACTCACAGGAACATATAAAATACACAGAATAATAAAAAGTATTACCAGATGGTCAGATGAAAGCCAATCGCAAATTTGACGATTCCTCGGCTCCAATTTGAATTGACGATGTGATTCAATACTGGGAAATAG
>JACEIK010000161.1:275889-287992 GCA_018107945.1 Datura stramonium | reverse complement strand
TGTATACTTTTTGTTCAAAAATATCTCCTGAAATATCATTAAAATATAAATCAAATTTAGAAACTTCTAATTCTTTCTTTATGCTATATGCGTGAATTGACAAGTAATTTTAAATATTTTTAATGCACAAACTTTTAATTCCATGTTAAACAAGAGAGAGAAAAAGAAAAACTAGAATTGAAAACTAACTTACTTCAGCCACAACCTTGTATTTTACATGTATAACATATGAATTTAATCAATTTTTTCTTTTTCCTATTAACTCCAGTCCTCCTTTCAAAAGGAATTTAAACAAGAAAAGAGTCCTTTCCGGGTGTTAGATTTGGGTCGAATCGGATCGAACTGTAATGGCCCGAAAACATATCACCCATGAGACCAACACAACGTGGCAAAATCTCAAGGCACCAGCGAGGCAACTGTGTCCCTATTGGGTGAGCTTAACCCTAGATTCTTGCCTTTTCTCTTCCGCTCAAACAAACGCTGAATCCTGAGTTACGGACAATTGTGGAGCTAACAGTGATTCTCCTCAACTGCAAAAACCGACTTTCTTTCAATCAGGTATCAAATTTTCCTCTTTAGTCGTGTTTACTTACCTTCGATTTCTTTTCGTAGATGTTGAAAATACGACCAAATCCCTAGTTTTTTCTGATGTATCATTTGGGCGGAGACCTGAACCTAATGAATCATTGAAAATGAAGTCAGTTGAAGATTTCTTACTTATTTGATTAATTTGTACCATGTACCAACATATTGCTTCTGTAGGTTTTTTTCCTGCTCTGTTTGGTTTCCGGGATATTATTGGAATCTTACAATTTATAGGAGTATTTCATTATGCAATGTTTCGTTGGCTGATTTTGATTGTTTGATGAATTTGTGGTCTCTTTCATTTGATTGATTGAACGTTAGGGTAAAATGTCAAGGATTTAGCCAGGAAACTATTTTCCAAATCATTTTTTCAGTTGGAAAAGAGTTGAGATACTTTTCTGAGGAAATTATTTATTTCTACTATATAACAGCTATATTCCTTGAGCCGGGTCTACCGGAGACAGCCTCTCTACCTTTCAAGGTAGGAATGAGGTCTGCCTACACACTATCCTTCCCAGACCCCACCTGTGGGATTACACTGAATATATTGTTGTTGTTGTAACACTAGAAATTGATTTCGTCAAAACATTCTATGATATACAAAAGCATCTTAACTAATAGACTGCATGTAACGTTCTTATATAACATGGTAGAAAGGACCATGTGACCTTTTAAGCATTCTGCATTTTAGACTTGGTTAAGTTTTGCCACTCTCTCACTTTGTTTACTTATGTGCAACAATTTCTTTCTTTTGTACCCTGGTTCTGCTGGTAAGTAACTTCATTGGTTGCTCCATGTGGATAGCGATATCATAATAGGTATGGATGATAGATGGTTCAATGGTAGGCCCGAAATGCGCATGAAAGATAAACGCCAGCAAGAAATGGAAGAGGTAAGAGCTAGAATACTGATTGTACTTGCTTTATAACTTGGCTAATTACTTCATTCAACATGATTAGAATCTTATAAGTTATAATTTACTAAGTACTTTGTTGATAGCATGGATCTCTCGTTTATTTCCACTTTATTGTTTTTTCCTATTACTTTCTCTTCAATCTAATTTAGCAACTCACTTCGGATGACTTCTAATAGGATGAAGATAGTTTTGCAATCTGGAGAACTCATACTGATGCAGTTCAAGGCTTTTCATTTCTCCTTGTTTTTTTGGTTTTTCAAGAAGAGAAGTAAGATAAAATATCATAGGTGCTTTTGTAGTCAACTTACTTGCAAGGAACTAAGGATGCTTATGAATTTTAGTTTACTTCAACTTTGCTCTGTTCTCACGTGATTTGTGCAGTTTTACTACATGGACAAATCTTGATCTTCAGCTATTTTAACTAATAAAGTTGTATCTTAACTTCTTCAAACATAGGCAGATGAGGCTTCTGTTCTAGAGGATCTCGCTGAAGATTTTCGCCTTCCTATTAATCATAGACCAACCGAAAATGTAGACCTGGAAAATGTTGAACAAGCATCTTTGGAAACACAGTTGACATCCTCCAACGTTGGATACAGACTTCTTCAGAAGATGGGTTGGAAAGGGAAGGGTCTTGGGAAAAATGAGCAAGGTAAGTTACTTGTGCAAAATTGCTTGGCGTATTCCTTTCTACCTTCTTTAGTTACATACTTACATTTAATGCAGTGTATCCATGCACAGTAAGTAGTTTTGATTAATTTCTTCCTTTGGGGACTAGGAATTACTGAGCCAATAAAATCGGGGATGCGAGACCCAAAGTTGGGGATTGGAAAGCAAGAGGAAGATGATTTTTTTACAGCGGAAGAAAATATTCAACGACGTAAGCTTGATATTGAGCTTGAGGAGACTGAGGAACTCGCCAAAAAGCGGGAGGTATGCCTTTGACACTTTAGGTAGCTGTTAAATATGTTGCACTAGACTATTAGAGTTTGATACTTTACTTTTCCTGAAACATACATCTAATAACAGAAGGCAGCATATAGCATATATGTGTGTCTTTTGATGGGAATGGTATATAAGGGGATACCAACTTTGGAAGATCTTGAGAATTTCGTGCAGTTTTTATTACCTGGTGGCTTCTACTGCCCGCTTCCTGCACATTATGAAAATCCAGGTTATAGCAGAACGCGAGCACAAAATTGAAACGGAGGTGAAGGAGATACGCAAGACTTTCTTTTGTGAGCTATGCAACAAGCAATATAAATTAGCAATGGAGTTTGAATCTCACCTAAGCTCATATGATCATAACCACAGGAAGGTAATCATCATCCTAAAAATCTCAAAATATTTTTCAGTTCTTTGATATTATCTTCATAGTTATCCCTTATCCCTCAGGAAAAAGTTTATTTTCTTCATTCCACTCCTCCATTGTGCCTTATCTTACCTTGTATTACTATTCTAGCGTTTCAAGGAAATGAGAGAAATGCATGGAAGTAGCCGTGATGATAGGCAGAAAAGAGAACAGCAACGTCAAGAGAAGGAGATGGCAAAATTCGCCCAAATGTATTATAATTACTATTTGGGTTATGCTGCATCTATTTTCTGATGTGTGGTATGCATTTTCGTGCTGATGATCTGTCTTTGCTTTTACTGATACTAGGGCTGCCAATAAGAAGCAGCAAGAACAGCAAACACCGGAGGAAGCAGGAAACATTCCCGTTCCCTCCATGGTTAGAACTGCAACTGCTCTTGCCGATCAAGATCAGCGGAAGACTTTGAAGTTCGGATTTTCTGCGAAAGGAAGCTCATCAAAGGTATTTACAGTTAGATTACCGACTATCTCAGCTATTTTTTGTCACTTTATATTCACCTTTTTTTGCTTTTTAACTCGGTGCAAGGAGATATTAGAAACTTCTAATCCTTAATTAGAAATGTTGAGAGAAAAAATACGTTTCATGACTTTGTAGTTCAGTTTGTGCTGTGAACTCCTTTCCGTCACTATTTCAGGCAGTGAGCAAAATGATAACTACTTGAGTGCTAGAGATCAGAGTAAAAAACACGTATGTCTGTGTGCACATGCACTTGTATATATATGATATGATAGAGAGAGAGAGAGAGAGAGAGCACGGTCAGGGTTGTTTGTGCCTGTAATCGGAGAGCGTATTCCTTTAAGGGACATTCAATTAAGGCCCCATGGTTTGTCTGACTGGACATCTTGTGGTAATGTCACATTCTTGCCAGTTGCCTCTTCCACAGTGCTTTTCTTTTTTAATTTCAGTTTGTGTAAGCAACGTGGACAGATACTACCCTACATCCCTTCTATCATTACTTCATCAAACTATGCTACTTTAAGAAGCATACAGGAAACATGCTTAACTGCTAAATAATTCTAAAGCATGGATATATAGTGAGATTCACAGGTTTAATTAGGGATCATCCAATCGATTCTTTTTCTTTTTCAATGACATGGTGTCTAGGCCAGCTCACGCGTGCCTGGACTATTCCACCAGGTATGTGCCACCTCCCACCAGTACAGGTACCGGGTAACTCTATCCACTAAGGCTTAGGCAAGTCGAAGAAATCACCTAGTGTTTTTTATCCCCTCTGTAATTTGAACTTAACGCCACATGTTTCTCCACGACGTCATTGACCAATAGGCCACACCTTGGATGCAAAACAAGGGAGCACCCTATTGATTTGTTAAGTTTACTTGTGAACTTGCTAAGTTGGTTGTGACATCCTGCAGAACTATTATGCAACTCGCACAGGATTTTTGTAGTGGATTATGATTGCAGTCCGTGAGGATTACCTTTAATAGAAAAGATAAGTTACGCTAGTATAATATGAAAGTAGGAATTCCTTGTTTCACAGACCTCTTAGATATGTGGAATGCATTGTGAGATACACTGCCTGGATAGCTAATACTAGGAGAGAGGAGAGAAGATGATGGCATCTAACTATCATTAATGTGAAGAGACATGCTTCAAATGACAGTTACCAGTTTGTTTGTTTGTTTGTTTGTTTTTTTTTGGTTTTTAAAAAAAACAGAGATGATTCAAATGCACTCTAGTAGTCATTTACCTGTTTCTGGACAGGAAAAGAAACAAGTGGATTTCTTTATCTTTTTGTCTTCCTTTAGTTCTCTGTGAAATGATTTGGCCTCTTCTCCACTAGGTGACGACCTTGGTTAACAAATCCGCAAAGAAGCCAAAAGTAACTGTTGCATCCGTCTTCAGCAATGAGAGTGACGAGGAGTAGAAAGTCTATCTACATAAGCCTGGTGTCAGTGAAGACCAATGAACGAAAGATATACTGAGCCTGAATGAAGCTTCTGCTGTTGTCCTAGGTGTGTATTATGTCGACTTGTACATTGTAATCCCTTTTAAGCATTTATTTGGTGTCATGACTACAGGATGTTTGTACCTGAGCGGACATGATAGATACCATGTACTCTATATTTCTTTGATTTTGAACATGTCTAGACGAGAGATTTTATGAGTCAAAAATTGTGTGTTACATTGTATTTTCACCCTTTGATTCTGTCATCAAATGCGGAGCAACGTTAATATTACAGTTGAGAGAAAAGAGAGGATTGACAAATCAGTGACTTCAGAGTGGATACTATAATTTAATTCTTAGAGGGTGGGAAGAGGTGCGAGATTGTAATTTTGAGATTAGCCTCCCTCTTTGTTTAGTAGGCAAAATGTCCCTTTTGTCTGTCTGGGACTGGGAGGAAGGCTAAGATTTATCGCGTCTTCTTTTTTGTTGGCGTTTTATCTCTTTCTATTTTCTTTTAGTTTCTTTTGCTTGCTCTGTGTTTTCCTTTTCTTCCATTAATATCCCAAAATTTTGCCTTCCCTAAGAAAAAGTTAAAAGAGTTAAAAACTTTGAACTTGAGGGAGAAGTCACAAAATGGATGATAAAGAAATCATTAATAAGGAATTTCTGTTTAAATAACCGAGCTTGTCTAATCCTGAATACAAACATTGGACAAGGATTGATCTCGCACCCAATATATCCCCCTCATTAAATCCTATGACAACTCTCCTACGAATGTTGTAAGATGTTATTTATGTGATTGTGATTGTGATTGCTCTTGATAACTAGTCTCCAGTAGAATATTGACATTGTGCTTAGCCGGTGTATCTTTCATCCTAGATATAGCAAGCGTTTGTACAATATTTGGTTGAAGAAAAAATAAATATTTAAAGCTGATGTTGGAAAAGAATATTTTGAAAGTTATTAATCTGCTTTCTTCGTTAGTCCATCCCAAAAACTTTAACAAGTTTCAAACAAGTATCCGTACACTCTCATGCCACATTCGAGTTTAATCTAATAAAAGTATTTAGTCAAAAAACTCCAAACAAGTAGACCACTTGGAGAGTATCCTTACGATGAAATGCCATCAGTGTCAAATATGTGATAACCTAAGACAACAGAATATATATTTACGCCAAATATGTCTTATCCTGATAATCCCTTGCATCACTTTTAGAGACTGAAATGAGAGAAGAAATATGTATCTTGCATCTTATCGACTCTGCTTGTAGTAGGAAAGCGCCGCTGTGCATATAGTATATAGACATGCACAAGGTTTATTAAGTAGCACTTGGAAGTAGTCAACATAACTAGTATCCCATATTATGGTTAAGATACAACACAATAACATGGCAATATCATTCATCTCTTTACAATACCTTCCATCATTCTACGAAGCAACTAGTGGCGTTAATTACAAAGAAAGGCTATTACGCGGCTTCAGCAAAACCCACTCGGGATTTACCATAGTCAAAGACAGTGTGATACGGCCCCATGAATACATCTCCAAGAATCCTGCAAGTCCACAAGCAAAATATGAATACCATCTTAGGATAACGTAGTGTAAAGTGTTGTGTTTATTTGTAGCACGATTTTTGCTTAGTGTAATGAAGTACTAGAGTAGTTCACGTTCACTCTTTGATGCTTGTAAGTGCAAGGATAACATACCAAAGAGGACCGCGAGGTGGTGGCACATCCAGAGCAGCAAATCCACTGATACAAATTGTAGCAATCCCTTCTCCAGATTTAATAATATACTGTCAACAAAAGTTTTTTAGTTGACAGGTTTAAAGGCATTTCGTAACAATGTTGCATAAGTTCATTTATAGTATTCGGTCTTGATTACATTTTGTCTAGTAACATTGCTCATTTATTAGAAATCACGATTCTTGTTTCTGTCCTTTTTCACAATCTTGTTCCTTCTTAACTTCCAACTCTTTTCTTTGAATCAGATTCAATGCAGCAGCCTTACCTGAACTCAAGCTCACTGGATATATACAGTTAAAACATTGTTCAAAAAACTACTTTATTATAGCAGGGTTTAGTGGTGTGTTCTTGCTAGCATATCCACATCATAATATTAGTAGTTAACCACCAGATAATTCCTGGGATGACTTTCTACTACATAGCAAATAAGACATTGAACAACATCCTTTCCACTATACTCGGACCAAAAAGAAGAAATTGATATCTATACAACATAGTATTTAAACAAATAGGTAGATATCTAGACAACAATGTTATTTTTCATGAGCCATTCAGACTTCAGGGTATAATTACTATTTAAGAAAATAGGTAGCTTTTTTCGGTTGATGAGTATCTCTGAAGCAAATGGGTAATTTTACAGACTATGATTGTTAATAACAATATTCAGATAGGTCACAGAACTACAATTTTCTCCAGTTACTTTCTGATTTACTGAAATCATTAGGACAAAAATGGGGTGCAATTTTCAGGTTATATACCATATATGTACATGTGGAAGTACTCAAGTGTTCAACGTAAGAACATGAACAAAAAACGAGTGCATTGGTACCTGTTCTGGAGTGAGCACAAAAGCTGTATCTTTGATAGTGAATGTAATATTTGGCATGGATGAGATGCTGCTGCAGTCGATTACAGATTCTCCCATTGGACTTGGTAATTTCTCACAAAGCTGCAAAAACACCAAAGCTTTAATATTAGGATGACATGATATACACTACTTATTGTCTTCTAACAGCAGATTAAGTTATGTACCTGATCCACAAAATCTAGTACTTGCTCTTTTGTCCCCTTCTGTTTGAGCTGGTTCTGCATCCAAACAACTGCCATCTCACAAGCAGTGCACAATGGTGCTTCACCAACAGAACTTCCTTCAGTTTCCCTTTCAACTACAGTTCTGATATTAGAGCTGCAAGAAATTTGGTTCAAACATTAGTGGAATCACATATGACATAGCAATTAAAGGACTAAATGGTTAACCTGGAGACAAAGTAATAAAACAACATTCTCAAAACTTTATGCCTCCTTGTGCTAAAGAAGATAATCCTGTTGGATTTGTAAGTCCCACCTTTCAGGCCAAAACAGATGTGGCTGAGTATTCAAAAATCAGATGACAGAGAGTATGGAAATCAGATAACACTTGGGTGTCTACATCATTATAAGTCAAGAACTCTAGAATTTCTCATGATTTTTCTTTGAGTGGATTTGTAATCTTAACAGTAATTTCCCAAATACAGGAAGAACCTTTATACTTTTATCTTTNCCCTCCCCCCCCAAAACATTGCTTAAGCCTCGCTTCAACAAGTCAAGTGCGTGGTCACAAGAAGAGCAATTAAAACTAGAAGGGGAGGTGGTACCTCACATGCTGAGCTCCATCAAGATAACATAAACCTACTTGTGAACAAACTTGATCAGGTCTTACCTGCAGATCACAATAACCTGTTATCTACGAGCAAGATGAAATGTGAAATAAAAAAAAAGAGGGAAAGAGAACAGACCCCTGATACTAGTAAATCCCAGATCATCTCTCCGTACTGTGAAACGATAGTTTTACATTCCATGCTAACTACTCCTTCTGCTCCAATGGCATGGTTGATTTGTGTCACGATAGTCTGGAGTTGATTTGTCATAGTAAGTTTCAAATAAAGAAAAGACTACAACTCTTGCAGGAGTTAGCTGAGTCAGATAAAGATACTAGAACATACTGTTGGACCAGCAAGCAATGATGTTCCAGAATCCACAATAGCATCACAACCACCTGCACAATAACCTGAAATGGAAAAAAGAATCATGACCAGAACTTAAAACACTCATTCTCTGTGTTAGAGTCCTATAAATTCTCCTTCAAAGAGAGATGATATACCTCATATTTCAGAATAATACTAAGTTTGTTTTTGGCCCAGGGGAGGTTGGGCAAGGATACTCATGAAAACTGGATAACAGTAAGTTACTGCCTCAAAGCAGTAGAGGTACAAAGATAGCAGATGTTTCCTTGCATTGTAGGGAACTTCCCACATTTAGTTACTGTAGATGAATGTGTGGATATTTTATCTTTTCCGATCTACAAATTTGAGGAAACTCCATTTCTTGCATGTGATAATCTACTCTCCATTAGCAATTGTGTAGATGATTAAATGAGATTAGATGGGAAATACGCACCTGTTGATGTGTTCCCGATAAGGAAATCTCCCATATTGAACTGAAAAGGCAAAGGAAAATAATTAATGAAGGATAAATAACAAATGAGCAGCTTTTACATCGCACCACCAACCTCCTTCCCCTCCAAAAAACCAGATACAACTGATGTAGGAGAAAAGAGCAAAAAGAACAACTTTCAAGTACCTGCCAGTAGCCCTTCTGAGTCAAAGGAACATAAGTATGATTACCCTTGAAGTGGTCTGGATCAACTCCACCAAAAACAAGTTCACCTCCCTCTTTTGCATTTGCATCACGGTTTAACCAGAAAGAGAAGACGGGCTCTTTAACAAGACCTTGCCCCATCATATTGTACCTACAACGCAGATCAGAAATAAGACAAGCAGACTCAATAAGCTGAGAAGAAATGAAATGAAAACAATCATACAACTGAACTGAACGGCAATATTGCAGTTTACTACCAGACAGGTGTAACATTTCCAACAGAAATTTCCTGGAAGCCAAGCCCTAGTATACCATCAAACTTCGCAATTACAAATGTAATACTTGGTTCTCGTGTCGCCTCAATAAACACCTGAAAAATTGATATAGAATTGTCATCAATTGAAAACCAGAAAGGACTATACTACCGTATGTCGAGAACCAGTTGCCATACAAGAATTCACCTGATCTTTAACTACAAGATCACCAACTTGAACGTTGTCTTGACTGAAATGGCCAGAGATTGATCCAGTTCCATAACGGATAGCACAAGATTCCCCTAGATCATAACAAACAGAAAACTACAATCAGAACCATTGAAGGAAAAACCACATCAAGCCGGAATTGCAACTTGAAATGAAAAAAAATTACTTGGTGAACAATAACTGTGACTAGAAAAAGAGATACTTAGTTACAAAGGAACATGATGATCACCATTTCTTGTATATGTACTGGATTTGCTCGCCTTGTACTTGGAGTGGAACCAGCATGCAATCTGAGAGCATCTCAAATTTTAGAGAGAAATTCTGATAAACCAGTGAAGGGAACTTAATATAACAAAGGGTACAAAACTTACAGATAAATAGCATTTTGATGATGGAACCCATAGGTTAGAACTCCCTGTATCAAAGATAACTTTGAATTTCTGAGGAGGTGAACCAACACCAATCTCTCCATAGTATTGGGCATCCAAGTAGTTCTTTAGGGGGAGTTTATCTATATCCGAGTCACTCGATTTCTTTTCTATGCCATTCACATGCTTCCCATTTCTATCTTGTAGTCTGGCTACTCTTGCAGCATTTATGCTATTAACGTCCACACGGTGCTTCTTCAAACCAATTCTGAGCAAATTACCAGAGGAAGCAGGAAGTACAGAGCAAGCAATGGCCCATAAAAGAAGAGCAGCACAGATATGCTTCTTTTCCATGATTGCAGAGTGCCTGCACTACAGGACTTTCAACCTCTCTTAGGAAGCAGAAATAAAAAAATCACAAAGTGTGGACAGCAAGATGTTAACACAACACCAAACAGAGATATTCTGTTTTCTAAAATGTAATAATCTTGTCTTAACAGAATAAAAATCTTTAACTTAACCCACAGTAATTTTTTTAAAAAAACAAAGACTTCAGTAAAGATGCTGAAAGAGAACCAGTCAAATCTGTATCACGCTCTTATTAAATAGAAAAAAATGATACATGCATGTATTTCTATACCATGTGTTTAAAATCACAACCTTCCATAATTACCATGACCAGTTTACAGAATGGTGTATGATTAGGAGGGTTTCTTTAATCTGATCGATTCTTATGTAATTCTGTGCACATGTAACATTCCTACAGAATACTCACAACAACATAGAAAGGGAAAAAATCAAAATAAATTCTTTGAAGTTAATTGGAACTCCTGCATCAATTTTCAATGCTTCATACACTATTTAAAAAACTAAATTTTCAAGTACTTCCTTTATAAAGTATTACCATCATTTTTACCACGCCAAGCTTCAAGGCATATTATGGCTGCTAAGATAGGCAATCTCACCGCTTTGATTTCCCAACTCCCAATATTCCTTATCCCAGATATAATCCACTTTCTATGAAGACTTATCATCACTTACCAAGAACTTAACATATGAAATTTGCTATTAGTTAAAAATAAACATTCACAAGCTACAAACAACGTTTACCTTGTTAAGACTTAGGATATCACAAAAGATGCCTCTTTTACATAGAAATTCAGATTTTTATTTTGCAACTCTACCTTAACCAAGCTTAAGAAATATAAAAGACCCATCTTTCTTCTTCCCCTTTTTGCTTTGTTTGTTTTTTCTTTTCTGAAAGTATAAAAAGAGATTTCTCTCAAATCAAGAACTTTTTTCAAGGACAATCACCATCGATCATCAACCAAAAGAACAAACATTCATACACTGAATGATCTGTACCAGCGCAGTGACTGAAGCCACAAGTGTCAAGCGACAGAAAAAGAACAAAGCTAGCTAACACCCTCAACCTCTACCCCTCGAAGAAAAAAATGACATGAAATTGTAGCCCAAGAACAGGGATGAAAAGAAATGAAAAATCAGAAATTGTCAACAAGGGTACAAAAGAAGCCAATTCAAACAAATAGACTCTCAAGAAAAGCAAAAAAAACCAAAAAAAGTGAAAAAGAAGAAGTTACACTGTTAGACAATTATTTAGACAGAACTAAGCAGAAGGACAAAAAAGTTTTTTATTATAGGAAATCTACTACAAAAAGATCAAGATCCAACTGGAAAATCACTATCTGATCATCGTCTTGTGTAGTAAAATGAAAACCACAAACATGAAGATAAAGATTTAAAGGGCCAAACCTGAAAGACGTGATGAAAAGGAAACCCAGATATGTTGGAGAAGCTTTTAGATAGAAAGCAGAGAACCAACAAGTATGGAGGAGAGAGTGAACAGGTACTACGGGATAATGGATACTGCTGTTTGTCCTTTGCCCTTTGTACAAAGTTCAATTAAGAGGACCACTTACTATTTGCCACGTGACTCAACATTATCTATGGTACAAACAAAATATGCTTGGAATGAAGAAGGGAAAATATAAATAAAACAATTAACCTAAGCTTCAAAAAGAAAACTTTATTTGCAAGTATTTCTGAATTTAAGTACTACTTCCATTTAA
>JACEIK010000161.1:258438-269091 GCA_018107945.1 Datura stramonium | reverse complement strand
ATTTTGAAACAAAAAAATACAGATTAAGTTGAAATTTACTTTTAAAACTCATAAACTTAAACGTGTTAAATCGACATTAGGAATTTTGGTGGCGGAGGGAGGGATGGCTAGTGACATTATTAAATTAAGAGGTCAATCTCAAGTACAAAAGTAGCCCTCGTATGATTGGATGGGGGAAGGCCGCCACGTCGGTATGCTGTTCCGCTCCATATTCATCTTCCCATAACTGGATTTCTTTGTTTGTATATATTGTATTCAGCCCACTCTATCTACTACTTTCCCTAAATCCCTCGTTCCATCGGTAACTATTCCCTTTTTATGCAGATTCCAGGGTTCCAATTCGATTCGATTGCCGTTTCCTCTCCTTTCCTATTTGTTGATAACACTTCTCTCCCATTCTTGGATACCCACTTCAAGATTTCGTCTCCCAGGCATAAAGGTACAGTGTTTTCATGTTTTTTCCACTTTGTTTGTTGGCTAGGGTTTGTTACTGTGGTTCTTTAATTGGGTTTTTGTTTCTGCCTCTGTTGTTGATTTTCTTGGGTTTGTTTGATTTATTGGGTGTTTATCTGGATTGTCTTGTAACATATGCTGTATAAATAATTATTAGGTCTTGGGAGTGTAAGACAGGTTAAGCATTACCCGAGTGACACACTGTTTGTGTTGTTTGAGGTTGCATGGTCCTACTTGCAGATATTTAATGAATACTGATGAGATTAGGGGTTTTAGTTTCTGCATTGTAGATTCTGTGAGAAAAGGTAAATTTGGTAGAATACCGCAGTTTCTGCATTTGTGGATATTGGTCCTTGATTTTCAAAAGATGTTCCTTGATTTGGTTTTACAAATTTAAGATTGGCCGCTGGTTCTGTCTCAAATTCCTCCTTTGACTACGGTTGATCTGAATGAACTTCCTTTTTTTCGAACTCGTTTTTGTTGAATGTTAAATCTATCATTGATTTAATTTTCCCTTCGAGATGACCTATTTTTTTAGTTGTCTCTGAGATATTTGGGAAGCAAGAGCTTAGTGCTTTATTGGCTGGATGTTTGCATGAGGTGTTTTATCTTATATTTATTTCATGAATGCTGTTTTAGGTCATGGCTGGGAAGCGAGTTATAGCCATATGTCAGTCAGGTGGTGAATTCGAGACTGATAAAGATGGTTTCCTTTCATATAAAGGCGGAGATGCTCATGCTATGGAAATGGATGAAAAACTGAACTACAATGATTTGAAGATGGAGGTAGCTGAGATGTTTAACTGCAGCCTTGCTACTATGTCAGTTAAATATTTTCTTCCTGGAAACAGGAAGACACTTATAACAATATCCAATGACAAAGACCTTAAGCGCATGATCAAATTCCATGGAGACTCTGATACTGCAGAGATCTATGTAATGACTGAAGAAGCTGTTGATCCTGATTTCTCGAACATGCCTGGCAGTAGGTAGATTCCTTACTGCCTAAATATGTAGAATTCTCCCTTTTTAAAGGATGAAATATATAGGACATACTGTGTTGCAGGTCAAGCCGGACAACTTTATCAGAAATGGCAGTCCCAGTTGATGCTCCTCTGAGCGTTGTGGAGGATATCGTGGATGACCCCAATGAGCCTGGCCTCATGCTTGATGCCAATTTTGATGTTGTAAGTGATACGGACAATGTTGATGACACAATTGCAATAGAAGCCGAACTGCCTGTTCCTGTTTCATATGCTGCTGCTAATTATGATGAGAAGAATGCTAAAGCTGCTCAGCAGTGGCAGAATGATATAACTGGCGTTGGCCAAAGGTTTAATAGTGTACATGAATTTCGTGAGACATTGCGAAAATATGCTATTGCGAATCAATTTGCTTTCAAGTACAAGAAGAATGATAGTCATCGAGTGACTGTAAAATGCAAAGCAGAGGGCTGTCCATGGAGAATTCATGCATCAAGATTGTCAACCACCCAATTAATCTGCATTAAAAAAATGAATCCCACCCATACCTGTGAAGGGGCTGTTGTTACTAATGGCTATCAGGCAACAAGGAGTTGGGTGGCTAGCATTATAAAGGAGAAGTTGAAAGTTTTCCCAAATTACAAGCCAAAGGACATTGTCAATGACATACAAAAGGAATATGGAATCCAGTTAAATTATTTCCAGGCATGGCGTGGAAAAGAGATTGCTAAGGAGCAGCTTCAGGGTTCGTATAAGGAGGCATATAGTCAGCTGCCATTTTTTTGTGAAAAAGTGATGGAGACAAATCCTGGAAGTCTTGCAACTTTCACTACAAAGGACGACTCAAGCTTTCATAGGCTCTTTGTGTCATTTCATGCTTCACTCTATGGCTTCGAACAAGGCTGCAGGCCACTGCTTTTCCTCGATAGTATATTTTTAAAGTCCAAATACCAAGGCACTCTGTTAGCAGCAACAGCTGCTGATGGGAATGATGGTGTTTTTCCTGTTGCTTTTGCCATAGTAGACTCAGAATCTGATGATAATTGGCGTTGGTTCCTATTACAGCTTAGAGCTGCATTGTCAATGTGTCGTGGTATTACTTTTGTGGCTGATCGAGAGAAGGGGCTTAGAGAATCAATTGCTGAAATATTTCAGGGTGAGGATGTCTTTCATGGCTACTGTCTACGCTATCTTTCTGAACAACTTATCAGAGATGTGAAGGGGCAGTTTTCTCATGAAGTCAAGCGTCTTTTGGTTGAAGATTTTTACGGTGCAGCTTATGCATCAAAGCCTGAAGGCTTCCAGAGGTGTGTTGAAAGCATAAAAAGTATTTCACTAGATGCTTACAACTGGGTAATGCAGAGTGAGCCTATTAACTGGGCAAATGCTTTTTTCCGTGGGATGCGATATAACCACATGACATCAAACTTTGGAGAGCTTTTCTATGGTTGGGTATCAGATGCTCATGACTTGCCAATCACCCAGATGGTTGATGCAATAAGAGGTAAGATAATGGAGCTCATTTATACCCGGCGGACTGAGTCCAATCAGTGGGTGACAAGGCTAACTCCATCTATGGAGGAAAAGCTAGAGAAAGAAAGCCTAAAATTTAGTTCTCTTCAAGTGTTGATGCCTAATGGTACCAAATTTGAGGTCCGGGGGGATACCATAGAAGTTGTTGACATTGACCATTGCGACTGTAGTTGCAGAGATTGGGGACTAACTGGCTTACCCTGTTGCCATGCCATAGCTGTCATGAGTTGCCTTGGCCGTGATCCATATGACTATTGTGCCAGGTACTTTACTGCTGATAGTTACAGATCAACATATTCAGAGTCAATACATCCAATTCCAAGCTTAGAAAGGCCCAAGAAAAAGGATGCTTCTCAAGCTGCTGTAACAGTAACCCCTCCTCCCACCCGTCGTCCACCAGGGCGGCCAACTACTAAGAAGGTGGGTTCCCATGAAGTATCTAGGCGTCAACTCCAATGTAGTAGATGCAAGGGTACAGGCCACAATAAGTCAACTTGCAAAGAGGTGTTACTGGAAGCTAAGGTCTAGAGGTATTTACTTTATTTTTTGTTATTACTTGCGGGTTGGGTGGACTGGTGGTGGTGTTGATTTTATCTATTCATATACATCTATACATGTTTGTTTATTTTTCTATTCACATGTATTATTTGTATAAGCTGCTTAACAATTTGCCAAGACGATGCAATGTTAAGATTTTAGTTCAATTTGATAATTTAGTACGTAGTGATTTGGAAAATGGCTAAAGTCAATACAACAACTTAAATAATTGAATGGAAGGCCAAATGATAGAGCTCTGGCATTGCATTTTCTCCCCAAGTAAATATCTTCTTTTCTCTGAAGTCTGAACAACCTGGAGCATATATACAGCATTATATATCTTTTTTCGCTACAGTACATGACATTATGTACTTGTATTTAACTTGTCAATGTACCTAAAAAGGTCATATGTGCTTAACTTTTATGATTGGCAATGAATGAACCGAGAAATTGTAGCATTTGCATATTTTCATGTTGGATCTCATGGATTGTGGATACGATCCTGTAATCCATTTCAATAATGCTTTATGGATCCTGGTTCATCCTGATTACTTGCTGAATGCTAATCATGCCCTTCAATAAATTTTACCAGACTGATCCTCGTGTACTGTGCCCTTCACTTAAACAGTTACACTACTTGCATTCAGATAGTCTCAAATTTTCTCCAATGCATCTCAACCCTATTTACCTTATCCAAATGCATACATTTTCATCAGACACCAATTTCTTCCAATTTGTTATATTTCTTATTAACAACATGATGTGAGATAGAGGTAGAGGCACTTGAGAAAAGGGTAATTGGCCAGCTGGCTTGCAATATCTATGATTTTCAACATCACCTGTACTACTACTAATAAAGCTCAAACACCATAGAGTAACTATGTAGTCAATCTTATAGAAGCTTAACCCAAATTTGCCCCTATATTTTTCATTGTTGACTTCAAAAATCCTGAAGGATCGACCACTAACTTAATTATTATTCCAATATCTCACTTTTTAAAGGTTAAACATCCAAGTGAACTAATAAACTTAGATATAAAAATATGCATGTGCTTCAGATGTGAATTATTTCTTGTTTGGGCCATGTGTTGTTAGTACAGGACATTCACCCCTTTGGGGTTCGCAGGATGAGAACAAATGTTGAAATTTTTAGCACTAAGAAGGGTTTTCCTTTTATGATCACCTGTATTTCCTATACAGTCAATTGATAAATTGAAGTTGATTGTCAAAAGGGAAAATGATTATCAACATAATTAAAGGTGTCTATTGACAACACCAAAGCTCTTTATAAGTGAAATTAATTTGAAAATCGAGAGTGAAAGTCAACATACAATGTATCTTGAAAAGAAGGCAGAACCAATCGGTGGCCCCCTTGTGTTGGCACCAACTTTCACTTAGACATCTCAAGTAGATCTTGTTCATTTTAAACACCTCAAGTAGGGGCCCACTATGTTATTTTGACATTTTTTGCTGACTTGGCACATTGTGTATGTTGCACTGATTTTGAGCGCGTGAAGGGCTTAAATTTTTTATTTTTTATTTTTTTATTTCTTCTTCTTCCTTCTCTCTCCTTCCAATACTTCCTCCACCTCCACCCCCAACCCCATCTCCACCTTCTTCCGCCCATGTTGCTGCAGATGCACTCCGCAACCATGATTGTTCCCTCTTCACTTCCATCATCGACTCCACAAATTCCTCCCTCCATTCTTCCTCACACTCTTCTACTCAATAACTTCATTTTTCCATTTTCATTCACTACACTCTCCATTCACCAGCCCCAAAATCTTAGGCAATTTGCATAATCTTTCTAGAACTTGTTAATAAATTCATAAAATGGGCTACGGCCGTCTAGGAAAATCGGATCCCGGAGAATCATCTGGCAGGGTGATGATTCCCAATCCCAATCCAAAACCCCGCAGCTCTAAGCTTAAACTACTCATAATTTTTGCCACTGTTCTTCAACTAAATATTGTCCCTATTCCTTCAAAGTGTTGTTATTACCCATCACAACTTTGTATCTGGTCCAAAGCATTGATATCGTACTTAAGCCCAACTAAAATTCTTCTTTTTGCTTTGCAAAGGCAGCCATGTTCATTCAGGCCCAAAAATGGTCCACCTTCTTAGATTGGAGGCTAGGGTTTTCTCTGTGTATAAAATGTTCTTCTTCTAGTTCATCTGGTAGTTTGTGGCTGTGAAGACAAAAAATGCATTCCTGAGATAATTGTATTTCTACAATTTTCATTAATTTGATGACCTCCTGTGCGTGTCGTCTGAGCCTCTCCTTCTTTGCTTTCTTTTCCTTTCCCTATTGTTCTCTTTTTATTGTTAATGTTTTTGAAGAGGCAATGAAGAAAAAAATTATTTCTCGATGCTGATATAACGATATCAACGTTATATACTTTTTGGATGACCTATTTGTGCGTGTCTGAGCCTCCGTCTGTTTGTTTTTTGCAAGATATTTTTCTACTGCAGCAAAAGTTTTGCAATTTTTACTATCATCTTTGATGTTCTGGACTTAGTTTGGGACAAACTATGGACTGAATCGTCAATTTCATTTAAACAGATTTCAGTGGAGAAGACATCTCCAAGAGGGGGCTTTGAAAGAAATAGTTTTTTTCTTTTCCTTTTACTTAAAATGCCACATGTAATTATTTAATTAGTTGTTTTGCCATATCATCGCGAGTGTATTGTACTCTCATTATTTTTGCTGATTGTCAAAAAGTATCAAAATGACACAGCGGGCTCCTACTTGAAGTGTTTAAAATGAACAAGGTCTACTTGATGTGTCTAAGTGAAAGTTGGTGACAACATAAGGGGGTCACTGATGGGTTCCGCCAAAAAATTAAAAAGCTAAACAATGTAGAATGTTACTGAAGATTTTCTGCAACAGCATGTTCAAATTGTTCTGTTAGTTCTTCATTAAAACCTGGGGTGATAGTGACATCTACAAGCAAGGTAAAGATTCAGATGGAATATGATCTTTTATAAGGAAACTGATTCTAGAGACTAGATGATTACTTTAATTAGGTAGCTGATCTCAGAGTGGTCTTCTAGATTACTAAATCTTCTTTTTTGTTCATTAATTGAATAAGCTAGCGTGAGTAATTATGGACTCGCTTACAGTAAAGCACATTAATGTGTTTTCCTTAAATGAAAACAGTGTTATCAAAAGTAAAAAGCACAAAAAAGCTCTAAGGTTCGTTGGGAATTTAAGCGCAGAACGCAAATAAAGTGTGAGCTTTAATGAAAAAAGGTACAAAAGGGAGAAAAAACACAAATATATATATATCTAGTCCAATACTAATAATTATAAGCAGAAATGAAAAATATATGCACAAAAGAATTGAAAAAAACTTATGATCAATTGAAATATCAATTGTTTGGTATTGACTCTTCAGAAGAGAATCATTGGCAAGGAAAAGTATGCCTTAGAATCTTGAGGACAACATTGAAGTGTACATTAAGCGAGGCGAAGTGCTCAACATGTTTTGAGCCTCGATTTAGGGCTTAAGCACACTTTAAGCGCGCCTTTGACAACACTGAAATGAAGGTTCTCAAATGTATGGAAGTACCAGTGTGATAAGATAGTTCAGAATTATGTATCCCTCTCCNCCAAGTAAACCATCATGTATTCATCAGTGTTGTTAAAAGCGCTCGCTTCAGTGCTTAAAGCGTGAAGCGAGGCGAGGGTCAAGTGCTTTAGGGCACTAAAGCAAGGCGAGATGAAAAAAGCGCTCACTTCAATAGAAGAAGCGAGGCGAGCATGAAGTGTCGCTTTTATAAAAGCAAGATTTTTAAGTCTTTTTCAAAAAATTGGAAGAGACTTATGCATCTTCTTTGGTTCTTCCTGTTGTTACTCTTCTTCTCCAATTCTATTGTTTCAGTTAAGTACTTATGTTCTCTGTTATTTTCTTCGATTTTCTCTTCTCCTTTTTTCTATTTTCTTTTCTCCTTTGTTTTCTACTCATTTTCTCTTCTCCTCTTTCTTCGACTTTTTTCCTCTGTTTTCTATTCCTCTCCCCCTCTTTTTTCAATTCTTTTCTCTTCTCCTCTGTTAGTTTACTGTAGCTTTTTTGTTCTCCATTTTTCTTCTTTGTTTTATTAGTTTTTTTCAATTTTCCCTGTTTGCGCTTACAAATATTCATTTTTTTTTGGTGATTGTAGCTTTTTTATTCTAGTTCTAGTATCTATTATTTACTTTTCAATTTAAGAATTGAAAGATTTGTTTAATGTGTTATTTCTATTGAGTTCTTGGTTATTTGTCTATGCAAATTTAATATTTTATATTTTTGTATTAAATTCTGTTTTAGTTGAAAAAAGCATGCTCTTCGCTTCACGCTTCTCGCTTCGGTGAAGCGAGCCCTCATCGCTTTTTTTAGCTTCTCGCTTTCCAAAACACTGGTATTCATTGTTCATTTTAGGATGCTTTGAAATGTTAGACCCACATCCAACATAGAGTGATAAGTTGTTTCTAATCTCCAACTGCGACCACTCAAATGATCTCATCCACTCGAAAGTTCGTGTAAAATTTGCTAACTAGACTTTCTAATAGACTCGTCAGTACCACAGCTTGGGAGGAAATTCCATGTTTCAATCATTTTCACTATCAAACAGATTTTATATTAGCTTCCACAATCAATTTAATGTCTTCTCCTAGCACTAATAAGTCAAACTAACCATATTTCCAGACCTGTATAGCACATAACCCATGCACCGCAGTATTGTATTGCATGTAGATTGGTTGTTTCTCTTGCTTTAGCAACCCCAAAGTGTTTTCTTGAATATCTTGTGCTCCCAGTATTGGGATGTCATTGGACTTGTTTTTGATTGTATATGTCGGATGTGTAGTGATTGAAAATGTGTGCTTCTTCATTTGTTTTCTCTTATAGTATATCTGTGCTAAAAATCCTCATTTGGGAGTGGGACAAATTGATTGCTTCTTAATGAATTTTTTCTTCTTTCAGGTCAATGAACAAAAACAGTCTAGCTTTGGGAGGAAGATTGCTTTTCTTGATCGTTCTTCCAATCTGTATTTCTAAGTTCTAACTTAAGTTTCTGGGTAGTTAATTAGTTGTTTAACGATAATGTTAGTTACTCATAAACGAGGATATTTTATTCTCTGTTAGTCTGAAATGACCCCTCTGTTCTAATGTAAATGTGGTGAATTCTGCATTGAGGCTTGTCACCTTTAGTGATGAAAAGGGCAACTTATGATCTGTGAAAATTTAGGAGCAGTCCTTCAATTGATTTCGGTCTTTTTTGGTACCATTTGTTCAAGAGCAGACATCTAATTAATATGCGGTATCAGAACCAACAAAAGTTATCACCGGATTTAACATGATTTCCAAGTTTTTAGTCAACAAATTTTCAGTTGCAACATTGTCTGTGAATAGGAGGTTGGTCCAACCATGCTAGTTGATTTCTTACATTTTTTACCGCCTCCAAAAGAAAAGAAGGATTTCCTTAATTGGCCAGGCTGTTTGTTTCTACATTGTTTTGTATGAGTTGTAATCATATTGGATTACATAATTTTAAATTAGCTTTTATCTAGAAGTAGCTTTTTAGTTTTTGGGGAAAACTTGTACTACAAACCGAAATCTGCAGTACAGTGAGGCACGATTGAGACTTGGAAGCCTATGTCTGTACTCCTTATTAGTAGTACTACTAGCACTTGTACTATGACTATATTTTTGCCTTTTATTCTTTTAGTCCTTTACTCCATCATAAAATAGCCATTGCACCAAACTTTTTGACCATTGGCAATTTCCAAGAGAAAGATAGCAGGAATGTTAAAGCATGGGCAAAGGGAGTCTCTATTGAGGTAAAATATGGTGTGGAATGGATAGATAGGGACGAGGCAGAGCATGAGATGTGCAATTTCGTTAATTGCCCATTCCATGCACTGCCTCTTCCCTGGCTCTCCTCCCCTAATCGGCCAGCCCTCTTTTTCTTCCCTTTTATTTCCATAGATTGTCTTGCCAGAAAAAAAGACAGAAGAAAGAGGATGCCATCTCTTGATTAATTTTTGGGAGTTTGCTTTTATATTTTGATGTCATATCATGTGTTTTGGCTGAAACTAACTCATTATCATTCGACTGTTTAGTTTCTTGTGGTTAGTCAGGATGATCTGTTGCAACTGCTGAAGCATACATGTTCTTAACATCATCTCCAGAATTTTCTTAGAGAATTTAATAGGAGTAGAAATATAATTTTAAATGTAAATGATGATACAACAAAAAATTGAGGTAACTTCGCAGCACGATAAAACATATGTATCGCCAGCAACTCATACCCTAGCTAGCTACAGAATGTCGATCAAATACTTATTTGAGGGGCCGGGAACCAAATTGCTCCCAAGTGTACACAACAATTGATAATTTAAATTTCAATAGAGTCCACCAACAATGCGATGATGTGAGGTTTTAATACTTTTTCAGGATGAGTGTATCCATCTTGATTGTGCTTATAAGTGACATCAATAATGCGAGCAAGATTGAAAATACGTGTGAGAATCTTTGCAGAGACTGGAGTTGGTCGAAGAATTCCTTCATTTACATCCTTCCATGCTATCTCAGCCATTTCTTGAAACTTTTCCATTGCCTCTTCTGTCGATACGCCATAATCCCTCATGTAGCACTCAATTCCAGTTGCAATTTAACCTCTACCCTTCTCAACCTGGATTGGAAATCATGCATGTTTGAGAAAGGACCAAAAATATTACTCCCTCCATCTCAATTTTATGTGGCACCATTTGACTAAGCGCATAATTTAAAAAAGAAAAATAAACTTTTGAAATATGTGGTCCAACACAAGCCTTATATATTTGTGTTGCTGTAAATCATATAGAAATAAAACATTCTTTGTGGGATAGATTAAAACAGAAAGTAAAGTATCTCACATATATTGAGACTTGGGGAGTAGTAATAGTATTAGGTGTAATCGTAATTAGAAGAATATTAATTTAAAAGAGCTTTTTATCTAAAAGTAGCTTTTAATTTTGGGGCAAACCTTGTTTTGTACTACAGACTGAATCTGCAGTACAATGAAGCTCAATTAAAACTTAGAAGCAGAGAGGTCCTATGTCTGTACTCCTCAATTAGTGGTACTAGCTATGACTTGTACTATGACTATTTCTTCTTCTGGTCCT
>JACEIK010000161.1:213861-226193 GCA_018107945.1 Datura stramonium | reverse complement strand
CTAATCCATATTGCCAGAACATAAAAGTCCAAGGTAAAGGGATAAGGATACTAGTTGACAAGTGTCATACCTATGGCCTTATACCTACATTTCAAAATCAACACTTGATCCAAACATCTGTCCCTCTCTTCTCCCTCCAAAACCACAAACTCCCATTTCTTCTTCTTCTTCTTACCTTAAATCTTCTTGAAAAGTTTAAAAAGAAAGAAAAAATCATCTTTTTTACTTTTTGCTCAATTCACTTGTACACTACTTCTTCACTACTACTATTAGTTGTTGTTTCTTTTCTCTGCTGCAATGGCTGTAGCAGAGTTTATTCCTCCTTCTTCTTCTTCTTCTTCTTCAGTGACTAAAAGGGCCAGCTTTTATTCATCACAGCTTTCTTATGTGTCGACTCAGATTTCCCATCAGCGCCGATTAAGCGTTAGGCCTTTAGCAAGAACTCATTATTCTCAAATATCTTGCTCTGTTACTTCTAAGTATGTTTTTACTTTCTTGATTTCTGTTTCTTTCCTCTGTACTTTTCTTATTTAGAGATAATTTAACTTTGAACTTGTCGTTTTACTCTTAAAGAGATTGACTTATAGCCACGCAAATGTGTATGATTTGCATATACTTCCTTCTTAAACTTTGTGCCTAGTTAAATCGCCACATAAATTGGGACGAGGGAGCATAGGCGGAGCTAGGGTACCTCAAGGGATTCATCCGACCCCCTTCGTTGAAAATTTACCCTATATATACACCATCAAAATTATTTTTTATGTATATACGTACGGTAGATGTTGAACCTCCGACTTCTTTTATATTTTGAACTCCTTAGTGAAAAATTCTGGTTTCGCCGCTGCGAGGGAGTATATATTTGCTTTTCCATGATGCTTTAATCTTCTTTTATTTTTTATGGATTTGATTTGGTCTATCTTGATTGATGTTGCAGAGAAGTTCAAGCGCCAACAGTTGTGCAGACTGATGATCCAAAGAAGAAAAAAGAGTGCTATGGAGTTTTCTGTCTCACTTATGATCTCAAGGCTGTAAGTTCTTGCTTGGATACTCTGAAAAACTACCATTTGATTTCTTGATTTTGATTTAAAATATGAGAGGGTTAAGTTATGCAGCTTATTGGGTTCGGGATAAATTAAGGGGGCGTTTGGCCATGTTTCACTGTGAATATTTAAAAAAGGTAGTTTTTGTTTTCAAAGTGAAAAAAAAATGAAATTTGGAGTCGTTTTTTAATTTTTGTGAGTAATTTGGAGTGGAAAAAGTGAAAACAGCTTTTTGTTGTTCTTCAGATTCTTGAAAATTCTGAGAATTTATGACCAAAACGCCTACTAATAGTACATATTAAGTGGATTTTCAAATGTAAATACAGGATTTGGACCAAAGCTATTGAGTTCTGCCGAACAGTTAGCGAGAACTGTAGCTCCGCCACTGGGGTTAACTTAGTGTGCAAAAGAACTTTTACACTGCCAAGTCGGCATCTAAAAGTTAGGAGCAACAAGTTACGGTCCACAAGTAGGATCAGTAACTAGAAAAATGAGGCATGTTGCCTGCTACAACAAGTTAAAATACATAATAGTGTAAAAAGAAATAAAAAATCAGTGTTTATAATTTGAATACTATAACATATGGAGTAATAAACTATGAGAATTCTGTAGTATTTTCTTTAGTAAACTAATGTTTGAGATATGTTTTAGATGATTGTAGACAGATCAACCTACTAACATGCATTGGCTTCAACATATAATAGATCTTCTTGACATTGTGTTCAACATGAACTAAGTCTCTCTTGTAAACTTTTTTGTTAAAGAAGCATCCAACCCAAAAACTTCGCGCAATATTAGAGTAGTTCATGATTTTTATATATCATTTAGATATCCTCATTTTCTCCTCGTGGGGTAAAGGCTGCGTCCATCCTAGTCTCCCCACATCCCACTTGTGGGATTACAGTGGGCGTGTTGTTGTACTTAGATGTTCTCATTTAATCAACTAGAACATGAGGTTCAATGGGGTTTGAAGTTCATGTGATAGAAGTAAAATAAGCCTAGAAATATACTAGCAAGAGAGGAGAAGAAAATGATTATAAGGGGGAGTAACAAATACACTCAAAAAATTTCCCCTATTAATCTTGGCTTATGAAAACTATGAGCTATACATCTGTGTCCGGTAGACCCTTGCTTCAATCTATCTTTGGCTTTTATGTTAGTGTTCTGTCTCAAGAATAATCTCCTTTTTGCTCTTTTTCTTTTTTTTGGTTACCAGGAAGAAGAGACGTGTTTGTGGAAGAAAATGATAACTGTTTCTGTGTCTGGTGCTGCTGGGATGATTGCTAATCATCTTCTTTTCAAAGTAAGAAGCACTTAACCTTTGGAAAAACAAAATCCATTCACAATTTTATCCTAATTTAGGAACATTCCTGGAAACAAAATATGGGGACAATGCTTCTGCTAAAATGATATTGAAGCGTGTTATCGAGCATTACTTTTTGTTTTATTCTTTTAACCAGTTCATCATAAGGTGAAACTTGAAGAGTTATATCATTTGTTTGATATCTCAGATTGCATCTGGTGAGGTTTTTGGGTCAGATCAACCTATTGCATTAAGGTTATTGGGGTCTGAGCGGTCAATCCAAGCGCTTGAAGGTATGTCCCCGTTTTTATCAACCTTATTAGTCTCTCTTCTGGATCTCTGTCTCTATGTATGTCAGGTTCTAATCCATGTCAATAAGACCTTATTAGCTTATCCTTCTTTATATGGCATAAAAGTTATTGGTGACTTTACTTGTTCATCTTTGCTTGCATTTTCGAAACAATGTCATCGCAGCTGTGCTGTATCTACCAAGAATGCAGCTGGATCTCAGCATCCGTCAATGAAATTGAATAGTAACAAGTAATCTAAGAACTTTTTATCACGCAAATATCATTGATCATTTAACTTGATCAAATAGAAATCGAGTTAGATTACACTGTGCCATAGTAACACGACCTTTGCAACTTTCTGATCCATAGGAGTTTGTACCGAATTCCCCACCTTCAGCTGATTCTGGACTTGCTTTCACTTATATTCATAATCGTATTTAAGGGTTTCATCCGGTCCTGGAGTGTTAGTAGTATTCTCACATTTTCTTATTCCTATATTTATATTCCTACCTGTTGTTTCTTTAGCCTCGGTTACCCTATTATCTTGCTGTCTTTCCTGCTACCTCTTTTTCATCTTTTTGGTGTCAAGGGTTTTCGAAAACAGTCTATCTACCTTCTAAAGATAGGGATAAAGTTTGTATACACTCTATCTTCCCCAAACCCCACTTGTGGGGAGTTACATTGGGTTTGTCGTTGTTATCAAGGGTTCGTCCTTACTTTTCGATTATAGGACGTGTGGAGTTTATATGTTGGTTAATAACAGCTGCTGATCTTTCTTATTTACTAATAATCAGCTGTTAATTTGCAGGAGTTGCTATGGAGCTAGAGGACTCTTTGTTTCCTTTGCTTAGGGAGGTGAATATTGGTACAGATCCTTATGAGGTGTTCCAGGATGCAGAATGGGCACTTCTCATTGGTGCAAAGCCTCGAGGCCCCGGTATGGAACGAGCTGGATTATTGGATATAAACGGTCAAATCTTCGCTGAACAGGTTTCTTCTTCTTCATCTTCTTGTTCTCCTAAGATATAACGTTTTCCGGAAAATGACAAAAAGTAATCCTTTATGGTTCGGGGTTGGTCTAAATTAGCAGTTTTAGTCCTTCGCGTTTTAAAAGAACTGAGCAGTGTTGGTCTCTGTCGCGTTTAAAACATATGATGATAGTTAATTTATTCGAATTGGCTCCTGAGAAGCACGTGAGCCGTTTAAACTGTTAAAAGGCATCTTAGACGAATTTCTTCCGATTCATTTCCCCCAATTATTTGGTTTTGTTTTTGTTGTCTGCTTTCAGTGCTGGTTTTCTGGTGCTGTTTTTACTGTGGCCTGGTTTTTCTTAAGGTACAAATTGGGTGATGGATTGGAAAACGTCACATCCTAAATTTTTCTTCAGTTTAAACGGTTCACATGCTTCTCACGAGTAATCCTGCGAAATAGAACTACCATTGTATGTTCTTAAGTATAACAGATACCAAAATTGCTCAGTTTTGGTAAAATATAAAGGAGTAAAACCTTTGAAATGCTTAACTACCATTATATGGTTGTCATGTTTTCTTCATTTCCGTATTTCCTTTTTCGTATTTCCTTTTTCAAACTGCTTTGAAATGCTTTTCTTGAAGCCAAGGGTCTATCTGAAACAATCTGTCTACCTCCACGAGGTAGGGTAAAGTCTGGGTACACCCTACCCTCCCCCAGACCCCACCTGTGGGATTTCACTGTGTATGTTGTTGTTGTATAAAGAAATAAAACCACTCAAGTGTATATTAGAACACTAATTTGGATTGACCTCAAACATAAGCGACAATTTTAACTGTTTTTCTCTGAAGTTTTATGGTTTTTGAGAGCCAAAAAGATAAAATTTTGAGTCAATATTTTGCGTTGTTTGTCAAATGATTACAGGGGAAAGCTCTGAATGCTGTTGCATCTCCTAATGTTAAAGTGATAGTGGTGGGAAACCCTTGTAATACCAAGTAATGAAACTGTCTCAGCTCTGGTTTTTTGTTTCTGTTTTCATTCAGTTAATTGCTAATATCTTTTTGTGTTCCTTTTCTAGTGCATTGATTTGTTTGAAAAATGCTCCAAATATACCAGCAAAGAACTTTCATGCATTGACTAGGTTAGATGAAAATAGAGCCAAATGCCAGGTACTCTTCACCACTTGGAACATTTTAAGTATTTTCATTACTTTTTCCACGGACTAATTTCATGTATGGTCGCTGAACTTTATCCAATATAACAGTAAAGACACTAAAATCGCTAAACTATACTCACTATAGCAGTAAAATCACGGAACTATTTTTCCTCACGTTAAAGTAACTGAACTTTTATCCATTAGGACAGTAAAGTCACTAAATTTATCCGAAAACAGAATGTATACATCAAGACGACTTATTGTTATGGTAGGTAAAGTTATGACTTTAATTGTTATCATGGGTAAAGTTCAGTTCTTTAATAAAACAAAAATATATAAAAAAGCAGTCTGGTGCACGAAGCATCTCGTGTTCACGCACGGTTTGAGAAGGTCGGTGAGAAAAGCTCAGTTACTTTTAATGTGACAAACAAAAATCATGACTTTATTGCTATGGTATGCAATGTTGCTCGAACTCTCCAAAAATGTTGTCGCATGCACCCGTCTCGGATCCTTCACAAATGCACTACTTTAGGATCCGACACACACCCGTCGACATTTTTGAAGAGTCCGAGCAACATAGATGGTAGGTAAAGTCCAGCGACCATGCGCGAAATTAACACACACACACCCCTCTCTTCATGATGAACAAAGAAGTAAAGACAGCATGTCATCGTTTGTGCAGCTAGCGCTAAAAGCTGGAGTCTTTTATGACAAAGTATCTAATGTTACCATTTGGGGAAATCACTCAACCACTCAGGTAATTAAGTTTCATAATCAATATTTATTTTTCTTCAAAGCTATTTCACTTCATGATTAGTTTTACAAACATAATGGTTAATGTATTTGCTATCAGGTTCCAGATTTTTTAAATGCTAAAATTAATGGAGTGCCAGTCAAAGAGGTGATTAAAGACACTAAATGGTTAGAGGAAGAGTTCACTGAAAAAGTCCAAAAGGTAAAAAATATCAATTTCAATCGTTGTGTAAATTTACACCTTTCATCTGTTTGTTTTTGTTTTTTTTTGGGGTTAAAAAGTCTCTAATGATTAAAGTTAATATTGCAGAGAGGTGGTGTACTTATTCAGAAATGGGGAAGATCTTCAGCTGCATCAACTGCTGTGTCAATTGTTGATGCAATAAGATCTCTTGTCACTCCTACACCTGAAGGAGATTGGTTTTCTACTGGAGTAAGTTCTATTACACTCTGTTTGGATGGTTGTTACATATTGTTTCATAATGTATCATATCATATTGCATTGGTGTTGTATTGTATCGTACTGTATTGTTTTAATGAATACCACGTCTGGATCGATTGTGTGGTTTTCCCTTTTTACTCCTGCACCGGAAGGAGATTGGTTTTCTACTGGTGTAAGTTCTATTAGCTACTTCACTCATTTACTCTGGTAGAACATGTGCTTTTTCTATTGATGAAACTGCACATAATTCATGGCGTAAGTATTTTGTATTGCAAGTCAATCTTGAATGTGAAAACAAAGTTCTACATTGGAAAGTGGTAAAAGAAAAGAAGTTACATATAAGGTGTAAGGGTACTCTTAATAGTGTGAGGCTTTTCAGAGAAAACAGTACTGGCTTGTCTTAAAGCAGATAGTATCAAATAATTTGAGTGACTTTAGGTTGGTTAGTCCAACAAAATGATATCAGAGCCACTGGTGTAACAAGACAAGTATGGAGGTGGCAGAGTGACGTGGTACGGTCTGTGTTACTGCCTTTACCCTTTCACAGGCCGGTTTACTGCCTTCACCTAAAATGTTTGTGGGCTTTGGTAACCATAAATACTCGGTGGCACACAATAAAATCTCCGGTTTACTCAGTATCACACCATGTTAAGAGTGTCTTTAGGCTTATCCACTTACATGTTAACTATATGTTAGTCATTTGGGAGTTTCATGTTATAATTTTGCTACAAATGTGTAGGTATATACAAATGGAAATCCTTATGGGATAGCAGAGGATATAGTTTTCAGCATGCCTTGTAGATCAAAAGTAAGTGTTTTTCTCCCTCAATTCCTATTTTATCTGTTGAAATATGAAGCATATACTATCACGAGCTCTAAAATACTTATTGTTTGCAGGGAGATGGTGACTATGAACTAGTAAAGGAAGTAATATTTGATGACTACCTTCGAAGCCGAATAAAGAAGGTACTCACCCTTTTCTCTTAGTAAAGAAAACATCTGCTCGAACTGAGGTGGTGTTGAGATGTAATATGATTGAATAATTGAAACTGTCCTCCCTCTTAACTGTTTAAACGTTTAGACGAGATGGTTACACAGTTAAACATGATTGAAAAGGCGTATTGAAACGTAATATAATTGAGTTACTAAAATTTTGCAGTCAGAAGATGAGTTGCTCGCGGAGAAAAGATGTGTAGCCCATCTTACAGGAGAGGTGAGTATTGAACAGCCATGAACTACTTCTTGGAAGCTTTTGTTTTGATCTTTATCTTGGAATAAACTAAGTCTGTTTTTTTGTTTCCGTCGCCTTTTAGGGTATCGCCGTCTGTGATCTGCCAGGGGATACGATGCTTCCCGGAGAAATGTGAAACCATTGTGCAGAATGTATTGCGACAGATTATGTTTAACAGTTTAAGAGCTTGCGTAGATAAAAAGATAATGTAAGTGTTCCCGATGAGAGTATTGTTTGTAATTTATGTACCATTGATATCAGTCTACCAATAAATTTGGTTGACAAGGGAAATAATAAATGAGACACTTTTCAAAATCATCCTAATATTCTTGGTGACTTTCTTATACTTTCGATACTTGTCTAGCTTTTAGATAAGCGTAAGATCTACATGCATTTTATCTATTTTTTACTTTTTAGATAAGGATAAGATCTATATATATTCTATCCTCTTCAGACTCATTTTGTAGGACTACACTGGGTTGTTGTGATTCTTGGTGATTTCTCGTACTTTCGTGTTGTTGTGATTCTTGGTGATTTCTCGTACTTTCGCTACTTCTCTGCCTCTTAGATAAGGGTAAGATTTGTGTACATTCTATATTTCTCAAACCCCTCTTTGTAGGACTAAGTGGGGTGGTGGTGGTTGTTGCCTGAGATTCTTGGTGATAGATTGCAATAAATTTGGCTAGCACTATCAGTATTAGTACTCTGATCGAGGCCGGAATAGAGTTCATAGACATTCTTATTATGAGAATGAACAGGTTCCTTTAGGAACTACTACTAAGTTTATTCGTTCAAGTACACCAACATCCTTAGATTCTTGGTGATAGATTGCAATAAATTTGGCTAGCGCTGGAAGTATCAGTACACTGTTTGAGTCAATTCCATGATTATGTAGGTTCATAGGGGACTAGGCCGAAATAAGGTTATATACATTCACATTATGTGAATGAACAGGTTCCTTTATGAACTACTACGTTTATTTGTTCAAGTACATCAATATCGGTATGACTATGTTAGTCTGCACTAGGCAATGACCACAGAATTTGTTTCACCAAAAAGTTACTAGTCCTATGTATAATCAAAATTTACCGGACCACTGGTCGAGAAATTGAGATCCACTAATAAACTTAACACCAAAAAAAAAAAAAAGACAACAGACGCGGGGGAGGGGGGTTGGGGTCCTATACATACGCAGTATCATAATAGAGCAGAGTAGTTGTATGATAACATCCACCGTTGAGCTTTGGCATGATCAAGTCTCCTATAGTGCTGAAACCTTAATGGGCACAGATTATGGTCCCAATTCTGAGGCTCATCAAAAGCATGAGGAACGAAAAAAATAGATAATAGAACCAGCCTCTGGTAATCGTCGAAGTTGCCTTTCCTGGATGAATGCTATGAAATGATTCTGTTGCAGAGTCATCACTACTACGCCGTGACAGGCCAAAAGATAGGATAATGTTGTAATCCCCGTGCTTGCCCAATGGCCATCCCATCCCATTGCCACCAGCAGACATGTCTCCTATTTGAACTAAACCAGCAGTGACCTGCACTGAACTAGCTGACCGAGAAAATGAGTTCAGACGGAGAGTTGCATCTTCTGTAGGGAACTCTGAGGCAAATGCTGGAGGAGCATGAATATTGCCCAACATCTGGCTTGCCTTCTTCATAAATGGATACTGATGATCTGCAATATTGAAAAGCAAATAACAATTATATTAAGGGAAAAGAAGCCCAATAACTAGAGAACTTAAAATTAATAGAGACATCATTACCTGATCCAAATTTAGTTGGTACCAGTTTAGAGGATGATGCAAAATCATTCTTATCTTCACCAAGCCCTTCATTGGGTGCAATAAGTTGCTGAGCTACCTCGCCAATATTCTGCCACACAGTAGAAATCATAATATGTAAGCCTCAGCATGACCACTAGGACAGCTAAGAGAGAGTGAAGCTGAAAAATAAAGTTACCTTCTCAGCCAGCAGTGTTTGATCAGAAATTTGATCATCATTTCCAAACAAAACTGAAGGATCAAAACCCATATTCTGGAAGTCATCATTTGCATCAAAGTAAGTAAGGTATTCATCAAGCATGTCGAAACCAGTGTTGTCAACCTCAACAGGGTTTGAAAGATCGTTAGCTTCAAGGAAAGCTTCATCATCAAATTGGAGGTCATCCGTCACATTTACAATTGGTTCATTAAGCAAGCAATCCCCATCTTCAGAGTTCATGGACTTGCTTGATTCACCAGTATATTCATGATTGACTTGATCAGCATCAAAATTCTGTTGAACAGCTAGATCAATTGGTTTAAGCTCATCAGGTTGCTGCAGCCAATTTTGTACATCAGAGGAGCTATTTGTCTCCTCCGTACTTCCATTTTCACCATAAGAATAGTCCAAAGGAAGAGCAGCACCAGCCACAGCTGTGCCATTCCCAAGAATCTGGATGCAAGAGAAGAATTAACTGAAATCAGAACACATAGGTTAAACCTTACTTGTAGGATTCTACAAAATTTCACCAGGATTAGGTCTCAAACAAGGACTGTACACCTTGTCAAATTAGAGATACAACAAAATTGGCCATGTCCAAAATATCTGGTACATTTTAAGAGTAACAGTCATCTGCTGGTTGCAGCAACATGCTTAACTTCATAGAGTGACTACTCTTAATGACAAGCTACAAGCCATTACTAACATAAAGAGATATAGCAAAGTCAAAGTCAGCTTCTATCATATGGTAATACTTGCAAAGTCTATGTAAGTTGTCAATCTAGAACAGTTTATGCAGTTCATGAGAAAGACACAGAAAGAGTGGAGAGAGAGAGAAAGAGAACAGGCTTTCTGCACCACCTAGACATGCAGAAAACAAAGGGAAAAATGACATATTCATCCGCTATAGATACCTGGTCAAGTTCATTTGCATCTAAACAAATATCATCACCAAAAACAAATTCCTCAGCAGCCTCATCCTTCGGAAGCACTTGTAACTCATCATCCTCCCATTCCTCCTCTATAAAAGGTGCCCCATACTGTTCCCCATTCTTTGGACCTGCACCACTCTTCTGGAAGACTCTGCATAAAACGAATGCATCCTTTTCGCCAAAAAAAAAAAGAGAGAAGAAAATAAGAAAAGGTAATGAAACTATGTAAGCAAACTACACGAACAGGAAATACACCCCCAAAAGGGGGAAAAAATGACCCCATAAGCACTCACAAACAAGGGCAAGGGAGTAGAAAGAAAATTTGCATTCACTCTGTCCATTTGACTACTTACCTGCAGCATCTTTCTATTTCCCTCCAGAAGCAGCTTTGAGGGAACTGGATAAGGACATGAGATACTTATAATTTTACACAAATTGAAACAAAGTCACTATTTTCCGAAGACATGATTATACACAAACACCCTTAATAAAAAAAAATTAAAAAATAAAGAAAATAAGAACCCGCACCTGACGAATTCCAGCTCTATCTAACTCCTCATCAATTAGTCTGTACTCATGCATCACCCAATTAGTTCTCTGCCCCTTGGGAGCACGACCGCTGTGATAAACTAGAGTCTTCTTCATCCCCACAACCTGAGACTTATTACGATGGACAGCCCTATCTTTTCCAGTTGTCTTCCAGTAGCCTTTTTCTGTAGCTCGGTTGGTCCTTGCTCCATTACCATACTTCTTATCAAGAACACTAAAGAAGTACCACTCCAAATCTCTTGTTTTCAGCCCTGACATGCCTAAGGAACCATAATATTACACTAAGCTTACAATATAACTCATAAGTATCTGACAATCAACTCAACCAATGCAATTTTTACTAAATGGAAACAAGCTTTGAGCTTTGGTTTTAGTACTTCCAGGGAGGCAACATAAAAAGAACTATGATAAAATATGTACTGTAGCCGATTGCACGAGCAGTCCTGGATGACGAATTGAACTATGGCCAGTATATTGTGACCCAAATCCAATCAAAAGGAAAAAAAACACATTCTTTTTTTAACAGGAAAGTTAAAAAATCATAAATAACAAGTAAAACAAGTCATCACAATAAACCATGTTCACCACACATCTAGATACAAGTTCCAATATGATTTCAATTAATCCCCCTAGAAAAAGGAAGGATATAACAACTTATAAAAAAAATTATATAGCCGGGCCACTCCCCAGAGCTTCTCAGCCGACGGACCATCAGAAACAGCTCCTCTATCTTCACACACTGAGGTAAGGTTGCGTGGTACCGTGTCCACCACAGAGACTAGGACGGATGGAAAAGCTCATCGTTCTAACAGATTACAAAATTCTTAGCAATTAACCAACAAATTTGGGGAAAAACTAAACCCCTTAAATCTTAATCCTTACCTCAACTGACCAACCCATTAACAATACGTGATCTCAAAAAGTCCATAGATCTATACAAACAATCAATTAACCCAAAAAGGAAGGGGAAAAAAGACAAGAATTTTTCATCAATGAATTGAGTTATAGAAGGGTTCTAGAAGGAAGGAAATTAAAGGGACTAACCAGGAAGGTCCCAAGGCTCAACCTTGTAAATATCGATCTCAGATATAGGATCAGACTTCAAGGGTCTTCCATAGATTTTACGGCGTAGATAGTATCGAACCAATTCTTCATCCGTCGGGTGAAATCTAAACCCCGGCGCCAACAATTTCGACGATCCTCTAGATTCCATCAACCAAACTATCACACTAAAAGAAAATGTAAAAAATAGTCTAGACCTTATACTTAACACAGAGAAGAAGAAAAAAATTGATGATTGTAATTGGGGGTGAGGGTTTTTGCCATGTTAATGGACTTGAAAAAAAGCCATTTTTTTTTTAGAATTAGCTTTAAGGTGTAGTTTAAAGGAAGACGTTTTTGTATTATATTGGATTTTGAGATGGTGACGTAAATATGTGGTTGCCCCTTTGACAAGTTTTCAAGGAAAATAAAATAAGGTTTTATTTATTTATTTATTTATTTGGACGCCTTAAGTAATAAGATAAGATCACAAGAACAAAGAGAAGAGTTTTATTAATTATTTGGTAAATTTCAAGTTAATTAGATGTCTAAAAATTTAGTTATGTCTATTTTTTAAGATATTAAATTTATAATATTTGAAGAGTGTAATATTAAAATTGTTATTTTGTCTATT
>JACEIK010000161.1:143073-168178 GCA_018107945.1 Datura stramonium | reverse complement strand
AAAAAAAAAAAAAGAAGAAGAAGAAGAACTCCCATTTTTCTTTATAATGAAGCTCATGTTTAACAAGTGACCTTTTAGATGCATACGAGCTTTAGCCCATATTTCATGCATGTGGATCTTGACAACGATAAATTTATAAATTATTTATAGCCATTTCAATTTAGTTTTTTGTTTTTTGGAATGAAGTTGGTGTCTCAATCAGTTAGTCCTCACCTGATTATTTCATCAGTTGGACATCTGCAATTATCTCTCATCAACACAAATATCAAATAACTTTGTCCTTCGAGCTAGGGCTTAAATTTTGAAAACATTTGTTTTGGGATATGCGCACTTTATATATCTCCCGTAAAGTTCACAGGAATTTAAAAGTCAGAGACCAAACATCGGCTGAACTATATATTTCATATTTCCCTTTTTATTTTCCCTTCTTTATTCAACACATTGGAATAAGTACAACAACAATAACATATTGATAAATTTGCAGAGGATGAGACGTATGCAGTCTTATTCCTGCCTTGTGAAGATAGCGAGATTGTTTTTGATAGATTTTCGATTCAAATAAAACATTTAAAAAATCAAACATGTAAAATAAACATATTCAAAAAAAACATGCTAAAAATAAAGAAAAAGAGAATAGCACGTAGCAGCAATAAAATAATATGATAATTGAAGCAAAGAAACAAATGATACTAAAATCGAAGACTAAGATAATAGAGAATAATAATAACAATACTGAAAAAGAAAACTAGACAACGCTCGGCCTACTAACTTGTGCAAATGCATTCATATTCCAAGTGGAAATTTGTTTTCCCAATTCATTTTTTCTTTTCTTTTCAGAAAATAGAAGTTAGTGAGGCAAAAGGGTTAAGGAAGGCAAGTAACTTGCATGAAAGAATTTATTTAGGTGTGTATTGCACGTAAGGATGTAAACCTAAGAGACGGGCAAAGTTCACTTCCTGTCTTAAACCTACCCCTTTTATCAATATTCCGCTTCTCCCAACACCATATCTACACAATCTTTTTGATCCTTTCATTAATTTGAAAACACAGTAATCACACAATTCAATATGATATTAAAACAAATAGAGATACTAGCTAGATTCACGTCTCACCATCATCATTGACAAAAAAATATGTATATTTTTTCAAATGCTTTGTCCAAGAAAATTATCAGATCTGAATACATATTACGATATAATTGAATCTATAAAAAGTATCACATTTTCAACTTTTTAGATTTTTAGATGAGATAGTCGCAAAATTCTAACGCATTGAAAGGGATAGTTGGATGAAAAAAGAAAAGAGAGTGTGGACCAACCGCAACCTTAACTTATTAGTTTGTTATATTAGTACTAGTTTACTATGCCATATGAAGTCAATGTTCCCTAAGTCATTATTTATTCTCTTTCAGAATTCAATTAAAGAAGTAAAATAGGGCAAAAACCAACGTGGAAATCTGACAAGTTGACACTTAAATTTTGATACAAAAAAGGTACCTAAAACAACTAGAAATAACAAATATCGAATTTAAGACACTAGTATTACACAAATATTTGACATAAATTCTCTCTGATTATCAACTTATAAAACATAAATCATCTTTCTGGTTATTTCCTTGGTAAATAAGCAGAGAAATGGGATCATTTTTGTGGTATATTTCTTCTAAACGAACTGTTGTATATTTACTTCTTGATCCTCCATGGCCATTTTTCTAGAACTGAACATAACAAGTTACAGTTCATGTACAAGTTTGGATAAGAAGAAGGCTGAAGGTCTTGTGTAAAATATTGCTGAACTGTGAAAGTGATAATGAACAAGCATAACTCACCCATCCAGGTTTCCCTTTTCATGAAGAGCAAACAAAATTCTACCGAGGCTCAACAAACACAGAAGTTGTTCGTGCAGGCACATTAAAGCAACCCGAGGATGCATCATATGTTGAGTTCTTAACAACATCATCGATTGAGTTCATCTGGAGATAATGCAAACATGATCAATGAACACCATGAACGTCATACAAGTAGCTAGTCATGCATGAAGATGAGATTGTATTGATACTTCTATCGGATTCCTTCTACTACTTCTATTGGTGCTTCTTTTCCTCTTTCGCACAATTATATTGTGAAACAAAATGCAAGACACTTGCAGACTGCAGTAAAGGCCCAAATCTGACCTAAGAATGTCCAAGATGTTTGAGTTCTATACACCATCCCACCCTCTTTATAAACTCCGCGGAGAGGCTTGTAATAACATGTGTTAATGGAAGCACATTAAGTAGTCTGGCATATTCAGATATGCATGTAAGAATTGCAACATAAAACAAATAATACCTGTACTGGATGCAATTGAAGAGATTTTGCTCTAAGTGCAAGATTGGCAAACGATACATCAGTTGGGCAAGGATTAATGATGACAACTATATAGGAATAACTGGTAAAATGAGAAAAAATATTGTCATTCAATTAATGGTTCAGGTATCAACAGAAAAAAAAAACAGTTCGGAAGCCTAATGATGGATTACCCACATTGGATCCAATTGAGAGAGCCCTGGAACTCCCTGGTGGCCATCTTCAATGCTCATTACTATAAGTCCAGGAATCCATGAAGGGCCAGTATTATGAAATCGTACTCTTTCCTGGTGAAATATGTCAATTTGTGATGTTGAAACACTGAAGTAATTGCAAAATACTGAAGAAAAATGAGTCAAAATATTTCCAATAAGACTTCATTGATTTGTATCAACATTCAACCTGGATACCATTGGCTGTCCTTAGCCGGAAGAGTGGTGAGGAGTATCTTATCTGCATTAGATTCAAAAAGTTTGCAACAGCTGCAAGGATATGACTCTTCTGAGGCTTGTAAGATGGATCTGCTAGTCTGGGTTTGATTCTGAAAACAAAAAATTCAAAGAAGGAAAAACTTTTAGATGGGTTACAAATAGAAAATCCATCTTGATTGTATGTATCAGAACTTCACCAAAGAACCAGACAGCACGTGCACCTCACCCCACCCCAACCCCCACACTGGCCCAAAGAGAAATGTCCCAACTCTCTTTTTCTCATGGAGGAAATATAAAGCTAAAAGGTAGTAATGAAATCACTAACAGTGGCCAGTTTCTTTCATTCTTCTCCTTTGGAGGGAGACCAACACCCCAGTTGTTAGAGTTGTAGCTAAAGTCCAGCCTGAAAAACCACAGTATACAACATTCACTGTAACATATGAACATTTATGAATGAAAACGCTGACTAGAAGTCAAAGAAGAAAAGTAAGATTTAGGACGAGAAAAGACGTCAATATCTAAACCAAAAATGAACAGTAAAAAGCTAGTCATCTAAGATTCTAAATAATCAAAAGACGGTTGCTGAAGAAAGTAACTTGTAACAGGGAGAGATGGTGGACCTGTTGAACCAATCACCAGAGTTGTAAGAGTCACGGTCTATTGATTTTGAGCGCAACATTTCATCTCCAGCATGGAAAAATGGTATTCCCTGTGAAAAGTTAGCAAGTATCAGTACTGCAAGATGAAGAAAAATATCACAATCAAATTACATGATAAGTTAGCACGATAAGTATGCATTATACTTAATTTATCATGCAAATCAAAATAGTAAAACAGTATTTTTCAAATTATACAAAGTTAACTAGTTAAGCTTCTGAGTTACAACTAAATACTCTTTTCTTATAAGTACGGGATGAATAAATTACAAATAAATACTCCGGAGAAAACACGGATACATGTCTTTCATTCTTTTACTCTTGAAAAGGGTACTTGACAGAAAGGATGGTAAAATTGTATCGTCTCTGTGGCCCATGATAAGGGGATCTTCATAAGGGACCAAAATAGAAAATATTCCCTTAATTCAGAAAAGAATGGCAATATAAAGATTGAAAAAATTATTATTGGGGAATCGAATAGTTCCTTTTTTAAACTTGTGAAATATTTTGATAACATTCCTCTATAGAGAATTACATAGATAGACCTTTAAACTTTCCACCAACTGTCAAGTAGATACATTAAATTTGCAGTGACCAAATAGACACCTCTTCTTGGCAAAACTGTATTTCGTAAACCTCTCAATCCGATAGACTTCACATGTGAAATGCAATTGCTATTGACATGTCAATCTAATAAATAAAACATGACACATGTTACGTGTAATTTGAAAAAGAAAAGATAAAAAACATCTTTAGTTTACGGTTCTCCTCAACCCCCCTCATCAATCCTGCTTCTTCCCATCTCCGCCCCCTTCCTTTCCTCCTCCACCAGAGATTTTCGACTAGTTTAAGGGGCTATCTAATGTATTTCGCCGTCTTTAATACTTTAACTAAAAAATATTGTGACTTATAGTACTCCCTACGGTGCTTCCAAAAGCTAAATATATATATAACATACCAAAAATGCGGCTAAATTCTTACGATCTTAAACATTTCATGCCATTTCAATTAGAGAGTGTCATCAAGGATAAAATGGAATAGTTAGACTTGAAGAGTTTCCAAATATAGAAAGGCGTCAATCATTTTGGAAGGGACTTACTGTCAAATAAAAAGAATGGAGAGAGTACATGTTTCTCTATATATAAGTTAGCTTTTAAAAAAGGTACCAAATAGACGTCCAATTCCACAAATGCATTGACCCCCGAACTCTCTCATTCTTTTTGCCCAAGGGAGTAGTAACTAAAAGGCACTCAAAACAAGCCTATGGCATTGTAACATTGAATTTGATCTGGGTACTTTCCCTATCATCAACTGCAAACATCATACCCACATATCTTTCTATGGAAAATTGAAAGAGGACTAGAAAACAATAGAACTTCATTCTTTTTTCTTTTTCTGGAAACTTATAACACTCTCTTTCCGAGGCTCAACACAAGGCAAAGCACATAGAATCTACATCTTAGGGGTTACAGCAAAATTATTTAAGCCGTTAAGATAATATTATCAACTATCATATTCCTAACACCTGATCAAGCAGAACGGAACACCACAGGCAGCATAGATTCTAGCCCACTTGTGGTCCAATTTCATGTAAAAAATTGGACCACACTATGTGTTCCAGTGTATTACTTCTAATGGATGAATCCCAAACTAATAAAATCAGCTATATGAATCCTCTATATCTATTCTGCTCCATTTGGATCCTTTTTGTTACAATGCTCAATAATTTGTATTTAAGACAATTTAGGTTCTTTAACACTAGAGATCCTCTATCTCAGTAGCGTCCTTGCACTGACATGCTAAACAAACTAAAAAAGATCCTGCTCAACACCAGATCTAATGCAAGTGTACCAATATGACTAAGCCTTTGATTCCAACTAATTGATATCTACATTTGGATCTATTAGTTTCCATTGTGTTCTGTTCTTCGCTAATTTTGTATAGATTTCTAGAGATTGTAGATGTTTTGGTACAACTTTCGTTCTATGTGATTTTAGATCTACTTAATCCTCTTTAACACTTTCAATTGTCATAATGCCACACCAATAGACTAGTGCATTTGAAGGTCTACATGGGACATGACCAAACCATCTCAGGTGACCATGTCTCATCTTATCCTCTATCTGTGCTACTTGTATATTCTGTCAAATGTCATCATTTCTAATTTTATATAATGGCACATCAATCTTATTATATGTAAAAATAATTAGTTAGATGTATTTCTACGACTAATTTTGTGGACATAACATACAAGGCCTTGGAGGCCCAACACTCACCCATATAGCATCGCCAGTCTCAAACTGTTCTATAGAACTTGTCTTTTTACTTCAGAAAGTATCTTCCTATCAACATGACCCAAAAGTGTAAAAAGAAATAGAGAAACATAGAGCAAAGCAACTTTAACAAGTTTTATTTGCAACAGAATACACGTAAATATACATTAACATATAGAAAGCGGGTAAAAGTTAAAGTATAAGGCACATTAATTCTTCCAAGGAACAAACTGAATCTGACCTGAGAAAGGGCTATTACACTGGTCGCTAAATGGTTCATCCTGCATCTCTCCTCCACAGAAATGTCCTTTGGAGTCTATCAAAGTGAAGCAACTAATTTATACAGGAACAAAAACAATGGATGTATAGGTTGCATATTATCTACCGAGTTTCGGACCGTGTATCATTGGTCTTCGAGGATTTCTCGGTTATCAGAAAAGACAAAGAAAGTGTCATATTGCAAGAGAAGAACTTACCTTAAGACTAATGATGTCGAACAGTGTTTCATTATCATGAGCAGACACGTAGTTAACCTGCATACAATAAAAGCTATTACATTGTTTGAAATGTATTTCCATGTAGAACTAACAGGAAAAATGTCTGACAAGGTTGTGATAGTGATTGCATTATCTTACATAATAAATGAGGCAGTAACTATAGATCTCACTGAACAGAAGTTGTTCAATATAGAATGTAATAGACAACATATATAGTTCCTTACTGTTTCAATGGGAGAAGAAGCATATCCGACTGGCTTCCCGTCATGCATTAGCACTTCAGATCCTTTCACCTGGGTAAGACGAGTAAACAATATTCAACATACCATCTCCAGTGTCAAGTTATGTGTACATTAACTTTCAGATCAGCTTGAAAGGTGGTTCCCAGTGAAACTTGCCTTAGGAAAATCCGACATCGGAAAGGGAGGGTAAAGTTATGGTTCATCCAAGGGTGAGTTTAGGATTCAACTGTTAAAGCCATCTTAATCTACATGCATATTTTGAATATTTCACTTGAAAACATTTTGCAACTAGTGGTATTTTTCATTAGTTTCTAAGACTCTGAAGTTTTATTTCCAAAAGAAGATTCATGCAATTTTACATGGATTTCTGGTCAGATCGACCCTTAGGAATCTAAGCATGATTATCTATTTGGGGCATAGGAAGTAGTTGATACATACATTTATTTAGCTGGGCAAACTTACCACACTTGATGGTAAAGTTGTCATTGAAAAAATTATTTCATGACATTTGCAGTCAAATGTAGAAACAAGGCTACAAATGCATTTGGGACATGGAAAAAAAACTCTATGCCCCTGCCTGTCAATATAAACTAAAAAGCACGCAGCTTTGACAGAACTACAAAGATAACACTTATATGACTCACAAACAAACCATATCAGTTCGAATCTGTGTTTGCAGTATCAAAAGGATGTGAACAAAAAGGATAGTAGATCAAGCTAATAAGATGAAAAAATGATTAAAGCCTGTACTCTCGCTCTGCACACAAACTAAATTGGTCAGCAATATCAGATTTTGATAAATTGGACCAAACCAGCTTATTAATACCATGCCCTAATACGTTCCAAAAGTTTTCTTTGGCTATTGGCTAATGAACCAATCAAAGGAACAATATGTACAAGAGTATCGACTTTCTTAATTGCCTAAGTCATTAGAAATGAATAGTAATAATTATCTTGTAACTTCAATCGTAACGATCATGAGAAATGAACAGTAATAATTATCTTATAACTTCAATTGTAATGAGTTTCAGTCTCATTGAGATGTGAACATGATGCAAAGTAAATAGCAATTGAATCTATGAATACCTCTTGACCATCGCAGTTTGTCAGCACAAAATCCTTTAAGTTTGCAGCCATGCCAACCTGAAAAGTAAACATGCTCTTTGATAAGAAAGAAGAACTCGAGAAACATTTAAGCCATGATAACTTTTCCACCATAAATATGTGTATAATTCCCATTTTTATCTCATTTAGTCGTCCTCGCAAAAAGAAAAAAGAAATTAGAAGGTTCTGAATAGTGACAGTATTATAGTACTATGATTAAAACACACATAAATAGCCTAAAATATTTGATGATTATAATAGTCAATTGCATTGAATTTTTCAGCATTTTTCCTTTTTGTCTCAAAATGATCATCACATTTCACTTCTTGATAGTGAAACGGTGTGAATCTCTAATTTGAATTTTTAAATTACTATCTCATCAATTTAAAAAGGGGGAAATTGTGATATATAGCCTTTTACCTTATTATTTATCTAAATTTTAGTTCTGGGAAAAAAAAGGAACTAATTCAATACCTGACTTAACCAAAAAACTTGGTCAATCCAGACCCTCATAAATGAAAGGGGTCCTTCAACTGTGACCTATGTTACATTAAGTTGAACATCTCATGTTCTCTCTTTCAAACCCATCCAAATCTTTCTATTCATAAAAGCTTTATATGAGTGTGTTTAGGTTTCCAGCATATGTACCTTCATTTTTCACAGATTTTTTTTTTCTTTTTGCATTTAAAATATCTACTTGAATCACCCATATCACTGTCTTACTCATATGTAGCTACAATTTTTTGTGAGTTTTAGCGCATTTTTGAAAGATCTGTATGAAGCACCCATATCATTGTCTTACTCACACAAGATATATCAGACAAGTCGTGTCACATAATATATTTTCTTAGAAAAGTTTTGGCTATGAGTTATTTGAAATATTAGTTCTGGACCGTGATAAAGAAACTACCATGAATCTTATCAAGCAATAGAAATTAATGATTCAGATTACCTAATTCCCGCAGTTTCAAATTGAACTCTTTGGTTTCATGACCACAAGCTTACTTATTTCTTTTTACAGAACAGCAAAAGAAAGTTGTATTCAGAAAATTATTTGACACTTTATTTAATATTTTTTGCAGTATAGCGTGTTCAGAAAGCTTCCTTTGTGCATATTATTCTAACACGGATAAAAAGGAAAGGGTGAATGCTCAATAATAAGAGTCAATTGTCTTTCATGCAAGTTTCTTTGGCCATTATGTGGTAAATGCTAAAATATCATGCTACTGGAGTAGGGCTGACTACCTGAATGTGATCCTTCGACACAGTAAGCATAGGTGCTACATTCGCTTCATCACCAAGTTCATGACCGTTAGGCTGAAGAGCAGCATGTACAAGTTATTGAGACGATGCTTCATGTGGATATTCAATAATTATTCATATCATGAACAGATTATTTAAAACTCAAAATAGACAAATGGCAAGAATTTATCACAAACACTATATTTCCAAATGCCTAAAAGCTTATCATTACCTCCAAAAAAAGGCCAGTTACAAAACCTTGATGTAGAGGATGACCAAAAGGTGATCCACCCAGTAGAGCATCCCGAATGCGATCATTGAAGCTAGAAATTATCAAGAACAGACAATGAATAACATACTTTAACATAACTTCATGAGATAAATCTAGTAGGGGCAAGGAAATATTCCCTTTGAAGCCTAAGAGCTCTTGAAAGCATTAACCTTGCACTTTGGAATTGACATGGGAACACCAACAATATTGGAAAGATAGTCAAGACTTCATAGCACAACAATCTAACTACCCTCCAGACTCAAAAAGTTGTGTTTTTTTCTCCTCATTCATCTTCTTTGATACTGATTTTTTCAAAGGTTTTGCATTTGCAAAAATTATCAAATACAATATGATTGTTCATTACATTACTTCATAAAGCCAAACTGATGGCGAGGATGAGGTCTCACGAAGAGGAGTAAAATAATTAAACATGTGCAACTCTTACCAATATAATGTTAGTGTGTGACAATCTCATCTAAAAGCTTAAACTGTTAGACATAGCACACTTTTATTATTTAATTATATCTTTAGTACGCCCCCTCACGTGCAGAGGCCTAATTCTTCTTTAAATGGGCCAAGCACGTAAAAATCCCTTTTGATAATGGGTGACGGTGTGACTCGAATCCATGACCTCTTCTTGCACTTACACCATATTGAAGCGTCTAACCATCACATCTAAAAGTTTAAGTTGTTAGAGAGCGCACACTTTTATTTATTTAAATATGTTTTCAACACGTAAAATCTCAGTTATATTACTGCATATTTATTATTTTTTCCACAAGTCACAGTGAAACTTGAGGATCTATAATAGCTGAATCCACTAGTGATTTGTATGCTCTAGGCCTAGGCCCCCGCGGCTTTAAAATGTGTAAATAGGGTTTAAAGTCTGCTTCTTTATATACCCATCACCTCTCGTGTTTTGTCGATGTAGGGGTTGCCTCGTTGTTAATATGCCTTCCTTTAGGACCCAGAGTCGTTGCTAAAGTATGTCCACAATCACTAAGGTTGCACAGAGAGGGACTCTGTTAACAACTTTGCGACGGTCAAATCAAGAATCTGTGATATGTAAAATAGAGGGGGTCTCCCACCCTGGCAAGCCTAAGCCTAATATGCATAAATAGAGTTCCCTTGAACTCAACAGAACATGATCTTTGCTTAATTATCAGGTCAAAAATCATATCTTTTTTTTGTGTGTGTCAGAAAGATTATTAAAAGCATTAAGAAGAACACAAGTCATGTCTTTCTTAACATTAGATCCAACACAACAATCTGATAAGGGTACCATCATAACATACATTTAACTAAACAAGACACACGGGAATACAGAGCCTGCCTAGCTGTCTGAGTATGGCCTTCCCAATGGCCTGTGCCCCTATCTCATGTTCATCCTCGCATCTGGGAGTGAAGGGCATGTATAAATCTGCAGTAGGAGAATTGGGTGCATCAACTCTGGGTCCACAGTCCACACTATCTGATAAATGTGTAGTCATTTGGTATAAGGACAAACAGAATCGGTATACCTATTGGCTCTAGTCTAGACAATGCATAGGACAAAAGGAATGAACTAAATTGACTGAAACACAACCATACAGGCCTCTGTCATCATGAGTATTAAAATGGCTGGCTTCATACCCATAATTGAGACTCTATTAAGGACACTTGCTCCATAAGTCGTAAGGAAACATAAGGCATGCACGGCTTTAAACTGCGTCACTAGGGTCTAAGACTTGATTTATACATACCGAACATCTCTCTTGTGTTTTGCTGATATGGAAATTCCTAGGGTGTTACACTACTCAAATAGTATTATATTCTCATTTTGGTACATTGTTACATAGTTTACGATCGGATCTTGCATATTTTTCTGAACTTTTACCTTTTTTTTTCTTTGCTTAACTATTAAGTGTTGATAAATGAATTAAATGTTTTCTTTGTATTATGTAAGCCAAGTTACTTTGTGTTCATTTTACCAACCTCAAACTATTTAATCTCCTATATAGACTTTTTTTTGAAAAGGTAAGTATTTAATCTCCTATATAGACTAAAAAGCATGTTTGTTTGTTTTCAAGGATACGCATTGAAAGACAACAATAAAAATACTCTTCTCATTTACAGGGTCAGCATAATTTCTAATCATAAAAGCCGATCAGAAAAATGTTTTAAACATAAAGATTATTAACCAGCCTGAAGCCTTAATAATTACTCATTAAGTTTTGTGATAATGAATATCATTATTGGAATATTCAGATTTGTTCTTGTGTTTCCATATAAATTTGTCATTAATCAGTTTGAAGCCTTATTCATTAATTAATTAGATTCATTGATTATTATTATCACTCTTTGGGAAACTCATCCAGATCTTCTTCTTCTTTTTTGAATTTTTTTAGCAAATATTTTCCCCCTATTTCGTCTCTATTCTCTTTCATGCATCCTAAAAGACTACCCTTCTTTGAATGAATTAACAAATATTTACCAAATTATGTTTGGTTAATAGGGTTAATCACCCATTTCTTGAACCAACTAGTAGATTATCAACATAGGTCTACGATTCATTCTCCAAATCAGTCAGGAGTTTGAAAGAGCACATTAACAAATTAATCTTAGAAAAATATGTGACAAAGTCATCATCTATAAGTTAGTAAGAATTGATTAAAGTACAAGCATAATATGGGAATGTAAGAACTAAAATATTAAAATTTAAATTATTGAGATTTGTGTAAATTAGGAGAGGTAGGGGTAGACCGAAGAAGCAATGGGGTAAGGTGATTAGAAAGGATATGACAAAGTTGCAGCTTACCGAGGACTTGACCTTAGATAGGAAGGCATGGGGTACACGGATTAGGGTAGCAGGTCAGCAGGGAGCTGTGTGTAACACGGCTTTTTCGTTCTCAATGGTAGGCCTAATCTTGCTCTTATAGTTCCTGTCTTTCGTTTTCTGTTCCTACCTGATGCTACTTGTTTATCGTTTAGTGTATTGCTGTTGTGTGTTTTGGTGAAAGCACTAGTTGTTGTTGATATTATATATTGTCTCCTGTGCTGTTATTTTGTTGTTGGGTCTGTTTCTCTTAAAGCCGAAGGTCTACCGGAAACAGCCTCTCTACCTCTGAGGTAGTGGTAAGGTCTGTGTACACTCTACCCTCCCCATACCCCACTTGGTGGGATTACACTGGGTTGTTGTTGTTGTTGTTGTTGAGATTTGTATAAGTAATATATATATAATACACACACACACACACTCTAGTTTAAGGTAAAGATAAGAGTAGAAATTAAGCTGATGCAATAATATTTACCTACATTGTATTTATATTCCTCACTAAATGGTAGACTTCAACTAAGTTAACTTGAACTTGATCCCACGCTATCTGGAATAATGTCATCTTTATTTCCCTCGAATGCTAGAGCTTCACTTTGCAATTTATTATTAGCTCATAAGAAGAGCAAAATCACATGCAGACACACAAGGAATATGAAATCATCTTCTTTAGACAGAGAAATTGGAATAAAACTCAGAAGTAGCACCTCCCAATTCCAGCTCCAAAAAGGTTGAATTGCGATGCATTTATCCCACGACCATTGTTTGCCACTTCACCAAAATCCCATCCTTCACCATATCTGAAATGAAATATCACTGAGAATCAACTGATAAAAAGGAAACAGAGAATCAATGTAATGTTCAAGAACAACCAAAAGTACCTAAATAATAATGGCAATAGAAGATAAAATAAGGATATCTTTTTTTAGATTTAAAAGAATCTAAAAGACATCTACTAAAAACATGCCATATCTAGTAATAAGGAGTGATCATTGCTGGTAACAGTCCTTACATATAAATACTTGATCCATCCACGCTATTTTTTTCTGTTGACAAGCTATTCAGCAATGACTTTGCCTTCAACTGCAACCAAAGACATGACGATCATATTGGCACGCTTAGCTTTGAGCATCAATAAATTTAAGAGAACCATTAATCAAGAATTTAAATATACAAGAAGCATAATTAACTATCCTCTTGTTTCTAGTTTTACAAACTACTGAAATGCACAAAAAAGTGTTTCCCTACTCAGACGATCTGCAGTAGCAGACATGCCTACAACCTGAATAATCATGTTAGCCTGTGCATGTCAACATTGTTATGTGACACCATAATTTTCGTATAACAATGTCAATTGGAAATGGGTTAATCATAAAACTGCATAAAGTAAAACATTTTGGTTAAAAAATCATACCGTAAACAAGAAGAAAAAAGAATATGTGACAGCCTCTTTTAATCCTGCCTAAAATCAAACCCCAAAAACACTCAGGTCGTCTTACTTGTGTTAGATACCACAGAAAAAAATTAGTTTTGTTTTAACACACTTTACTTGAGCGCCAAGGGCTTTATATTTAACTGCATCTTCTATAATCATAAAATTTTCACTTGTTAAGTTTTAACATGGCTCAAATAAAAATGGCTTCTAAAATTAGTCAATGGCCCAATAAATCCACAGATCATCAGAAAGATGCAAGACAGTGACCTAAGAAATCACTTACAACATTAATTATTTAACACCATAAATTAGCAAATGACAAACAAAATAGACAAGTAAATATATATTCCTACCTCTATCACAAAATTCTTGCCATACTTCCATTTTTAGATTGTCCCAAAATATTATCAATTTCCTTAAATATAAAATTTTAATGCAATTTACATCATGTAAAGTATCACAGGACCCACTATTACTCTTCGAAACACAACCTTTTCCGCTATGCTATTCTTCCAAAACACAAAGGTTTTCTATAAGGTTAACACGTTCCCAGACAAATATGCCAGGACTTGTCATTTCAATGTTTTCTTAACCTCCATCAAGTCAGATGGCCTATCAAATTGGGACAGAAGTAATTAGAGCTGGGACTCAAATATTAGCTCCCCAGGGGATAATAATCTCTGCTTAATTTATCTTGATCTTTTTCTCCGTGAGTTGTATTGTTAACACGAGATATCCCAATTCTTAGAGGAAGATCCGCTGGTAACTACTAGGACCATAAGATACTTGCAACAGCCTAAAATATAGAGAACTAGCTTCTCAACTTTTTAGCCTTCACTTATCTTTCAATCTCATGCATATAACTTGTACCTAAAACCACAGCCAGCATTATCATGTAAAATTTCATCTACAACTGGAAAACTAATAAGAAATAATTACTGCATAGCATTTTGCCTTCCTAAATGGACGAAATGGCGACAAAAATTTTCTCTCTCACACACCAAAAAAAGAAGCTTTAAGTACTTACCATTGTACGCTTCATTATGTGACCCATCAGGTCAAACCGAAATCCATCAATCTGCAGAAGACGAACATGGTTAACACAGTTAATTCTTAGATCTTCCAGAAAGAGGTAAGCTTCACAGTTGTCATAGCATACATATAAGCTCTTTCAGAGAAGAATGGGAATTCTTACTCAAGGACCAAAGCATCAGTGTGTACACACATAGCGAACACGAAATGGGATATGTGATATCAATTGTGTGAAATAAGTAAGATAAAGGTCGCTGATTTTATTAGTTACAAGTTGGTTTGACATTTTGCTTAACAGCCAGTTAAGTCAACCACAAGAAATCATGGAACCATTATTCCATTCAGCACCAGCCAGCGCAGAGGCGGATCTGGAATTTGAAGTTTATGGGTTCCTACAGAGACTTCACAGTTACAAATTTACATATATTTTATGAATTTTTCAACAGAAATACTGAGTCTATGCAAAAGTTACCAGGTTACCGAGAACCCATAAACTATATTCTACATCCACCACTGAGAAAGTGTCTTTTTGTACTGATTAATGATTAGATACAATACATTATCCATTATCAGAAGCACATTCATTTCACTAAGAAAAAACATCATTTTAAGAGCTTCCCCTCCTACTTGAACTCATAGGTAGCATAAAAAGCATCAGTTTCTTCTGGGATTATGGTTCCACAGTTTCTGAGTTTTTCATTCCATTTCAAGTACCTTTGCTTGCTCTAGATTAGTAACTAAAGTCACATGTCAGACATTCTCTAAGTTGACTTACCAGGATAGGAGACTCAGTCCGTCAGTCGTGACATATATCCAGTATAATTTTTCAATGCCATACTTCAAAAATAAAGCTTCTCATCGTTTATAAACTCCTATAGCAACAAATCTGAAGGTTCTCCTATTCTTATGTGTGTAATGGCGAAGTAGTTCAGAGTTTTTAAGATTACAGTTGGATAACGATATTCAATGTGAGAGTTGTCAGCTTCAGACTTCCCACAAATCAAATTGGTCTGGAGCTTACAGAGGTTTCATTTGCTGGAAGATCCTGCTGTCTAGCTTATGGGGTCTAGCAATCCACATCCATCTCCCGTCCGATCTTTTAATTCAAAAATCCTTTGATAACAACTACAATTGACAATCTCCTTTATGTTTAAAAAGCCAACCTCGAAAGTTAACATAAAAATTGTGGATCTCATAAAATACTAAAACAGCAAAGTCAAGTTGCTTAAAAACTACATACGTTCACGTTGTCCCTAAAATTTGACAACGCAGGCCATAGCTTTAAATAGAGTAGTCCGTCAAACAAAACAAGAAGAAACCTTAAAAACAGAAGAAAAAAGGTTTTAGGCTCTACAATTCCCATATCATAGCAATTGCATTCGCGGGTGGAGGGAAATATACCTTATAATGAACTGCCCAGCACTTGAGGTCATCAAGAATTAAGCGCTCAACCATGAAGTGCTCACTGGCAGTATTGTTGACGCATGTGCTATGCTCAATGCCACCATCAGCATTTCTCCTTAGAAAGTAACCTGGAACGATCTGTTGATAGCAGAGACGACACAAAATACGTATAAGGAGAGGAAGTTTATTATAAGGCTATAAACGTAAAGTTTAATGAGGTGGAACACAATAATTCGTCACCTTGTCTAGAACAGAGAAGTCCTCAAAGTGACCACTTGCATGTAAATGATTGTAAACAACATCCAATACAACACGTAGACCAATACGATTAAGTGCCTGTAAACCAACTAAGCCTTAAAGTGGCACCAAGGAATTGAACAGTATAGGTCGATGGTCTATTCAGTACAAATAGAAAGATTGATGGTCTATTTAGTATAAACATAAGAATGCACAACAAAGTAGGACTCTAGATAAAAGAAGACCTACCTGCACCATTTTCCGAAACTCGACGATACGACAAGGACCATTTGCATTACTAGCGTAGCTTCCCTTTGGAACTCCCCAGAGAACAGGATTATACCTTTTCTTAGGCAGCCAACAATTCAATTTTCACACACAGGGCCAGGAAACTACAATCAGCTTAGATACAAGTTGGAACTCTAAGCACAGTATCTCACCCCCAATTATAGCCATCTTCATCTTGGATGGCTGTGATAAGAGCCTGCTGCTCCTCAGAATCTGGTGGAAAAGATTTGAGTTTCTCGATATCTGATAAAGACATCACATGAGAGAACAGGAAACAAATATGAATGAGATCCTGAGGCAACCAAAAAGGCAATTAAAAACCTTTCAATAAAATCTAGAACAGAAGTGGCACTAAACTAATTTGAATATTCTTTTTTTAGTTAATTATCCACCCGGTAATGGCAGCATGTGTCAAAACAGCAGATCCGGTTTGAGAGAAGTAAATCCCTCATTTTAGTCTTTTATTGATTTATTTTCAAATACCAACTTCAGCTTCATTTTATAATTTGCGCTAAAAATAAAGGAGAACAATGGAAATACTAAAAAACCTTAAAGGGGAGCCCCCTCCCCAAACTGAAAAAAAGTTGAAGTGCTTTACCCATATGCTTCCATTTATGTTTCTCATCTTCGACACCAGCAAATTGAAAAGTTGGCAGCAGATGCACATGAGTGATACCAGCACTTGATAATCTTTTCAGATGTTGGACACCAGCTGAGTCCTTCAAGCAGAGTAAGATCAGCGCCACATGCTTATGGGACATATTCAATGCCACCTAAGTTCAGCGCTTATGTTCTAGAAAACTTCCTAATGCATTGTGCCATGTGTCAACTGTGGGTGCTGGGTTAGATGTTTCTATTACCCATTAATCAAAAGCTTGTATAACAAACACAAAATCAAATAGCTAATACAGCACTTTAAACCTAATTGTGGATACTCTCTAACAACACAGAAAAAGAAATGCTGCTACAAAGCATAATGCACAAACAAATGAAGGAACAGAATGAATGTGTGACACTTGTTTGACTTGCAAACTGATGCCAGACTAGTTGTCAAGATTCAAAGATGCACCAATGGGCTACCAAATTGGGGGCAAACTTTTATGATAAGCTAGGTGGCGAAGCCTGAAATGAGACACTTACATGTACTGTTGGTTTAAAGAACTCCCCAAGTTCTCTTTCCTAAAAAGTGTTGACAACCACTTATAAGACCAAGCCCAGGTTGCAAGGTTCAGACTCTTTAGGTTTCACCTTAGGTTTAGTTTCTCTGGTGAAAGAGTAACATTTTGGTGTAACTCTTGCTATAATTGGGTAACTTTGTGACTAATGGCTTGTCACAAATAGTACATTAGACAGTCATAATTTTGAATATATATCTCTTACTGATAACTCCATAATAATATTCGGGAACCTAGTTCACTCAGGCCTGCTGGCTCAATGAAAGAATGAGGGAGCTAATATGCTTTCCCGTGAAAGTGAGGACTTAATCATTTCTCATGGAAAGTTCGACAGGCAAATTTATTAACAAGAATGAGGGCATTAGTTTCTTTTGGATAAGTGTATCTGTGTGTGTGTGTGTGTGTGTTTGTGTGTGTGTGTGTGTGTGCATCCTCACTTCAAACCTCAAACACACCATCAGATCGGTGTACCAATCTAAATGCTGTTCCTCTCCAGCTACCGTCCATCATTGGCTGCATCACCCAGCTCCTAAATACTTACCAAATAGATGTACCTCAATAGTCTTCCCCTCTAGAACCACAATCCCATCGCACACTACAAGGGTATCAGGTACAATACTATAGTAGTCTTTTTCCTGTCATTTCAAATTGCATTTTATGTCATAAACACACTTGGTATACCTATTAGTTAGCAGTGTAAGTTTACCTTCTACAAAGCTCAAAACTCAATAAGGGATAAGAAGCAAATAAAGACATGAAATGCCATTGCTCAATACACCTACTGATTAAAGGTTAGAAATCTGACCCCAAAAGCTTTACATCCATATAAGACAAATCAAATATAAAAGTAAAGCTACCTGCAACGTGAAGGCGAGATAACCACCCTGAAATTCATGAGGCACAGTAGGGTCATTGGCGCTGGCAAAGTGAAAATCATAGGAAAAGATAAGTTATTGAAAAACTACAGTAGTGCTCAAAAATGCATTTTGATTATATATGCATTACAAGTTTCTTCTCTAGTAAAGTAAAATGCTTGAAACATTTTATCAAAAGGAAATGAGTAAATAGCCAAAGCCATGTCACAGGAGCAAAAAAGAACAATGCACAGGGCTTCTGGATCTCAATGACTCTTGACTAATAATTATCCAGTTACAACTCATAAGTATCATCAAGGCACGAAATGTTAACAAATATTCAGTAAGATGTTTCCAATAATAATTCAACATTAGCAAGATCACTTATCACCTGAAATCTCTAACATGCAGCTCATAGATACTGACATCAGAAAAGGAAAGAAGATTTGGCTTCTCGTCTTGTAGATTATCCCATCCTTCAGGTTTTACATCATCAGAATCAAGATTAACTAATAATGTCCGCTTTCCGTCAGCAGAGAGACTGCCCATACAAATGCAACAAGGTGAATGTAGAGAACAGACATTAGACACAGTAATAATTTCAATCCGGAAGCATCAAGTTACAATCAGTAACATCAATTTCTTTGAGAGAAAGTCATTAAAACAGACCAGCAGCATACCCTCTGGCATATGGATCATTGCTCACACATTTCTCAATCCTCAAGGTGCTGGGATGGTAAACAGACACTTCATAAACATAGTAGCAACCCTCCCAATGCCTTGGCCCCTTAGCACTCCAAACACCATCTAACTCCTTGAGCTGAACAATTTCTACTGGGTTGGCCTCTGATGGATTCTTATAAATGAGAGCTTGCACTGCCTGGTTTGGTAGATGTAATCAGAAACAGCAGATTAGTGAAATAACACATTGACCCCTCTATCTCAGTAAAAAACATTCATTACCAAAAAAAAAAGCATAATTTTAGCAGGAAATCCTGTGAGACAAAAGAACAGAACACACTTGAGCAGTTGGTGCCCAAAGGTAGAGAGAGACAGCTTCAGTAGCAAAAACAGCACCAAGGGGCCCAGTATAGGAGAACAACTCATCGAGAATACCAGGTAACTGCAATCCAGTTGCACTTGCACATTTTCCATCAGCTACAAACAACATAAACCCATTTTTTCCAAATATTAGACATGCTTACACAGTGTGCGATACAGAAAAAGGGACTGTTAAATCAGCTAACATAGAGAATGAAAAGGTATTGAAGTCTTAAATCAAGACAAACAAATGAAGGAACAACGTATAAGTGTTGAAGCAGCAACGGACTGCTCAAATGTTTATGTTTGCTACTGACAATTTAGAATACCAGCTACATTTCACTAATCACCACCAGATGAATTAGATTTTCCTGAATTATGAGCATACTACAGAACCTGAAACTCAAGTTCATCAAATATGAGTCTATTACAAGATATGAATGTGTCATTTTCTCAAGTACATGAATGAGAAATGCTCGTACAAATCAAATCTGAAACTCTAGGGTGCACAGAGAGCTATACACTATAATGCATTAGATGGACAAGTAAAGAGATATATGGAGGTGTGGTTCCTAGTAAGTGCCGTCTCAGACTCCCTCAAGTGATAGAAAGGCAAAGCAGGGGAACTACTTACAATTGCAGATGCCAACAGCTAATTGGCACTTGACCAAACTTTGGAAGTCCAGAGTTTTAGGGACTTCAAATGCTGCATAATCTCGAATATGAGGAAATTTTTCAATAACCTAAATCAGGAAAATATGTAAGGAAACAAAAGAACACACATAAATTTACTCCATCTTTGCATCAATCAGAAGAAAAAATTCCTTCCAACAACTAAAAAATCCCATCACAAACTCAGCAATTCACCTGCTGTGGAAGTCCATAATTTGTCCTTTCAAGATTGGTTTTCACATCATGGCCTGTTATGTACAGAAAAATCTTAAGGATTGAATCTCATTATCATCATACGGAGCACCCCAGACTCTACCTAGAGTACACACCTTGAATCTCATCATCAGCAACACATAATCCAGCCTTTCTACTAGCATATAAGTAACATTCATCCTCTCCAGCATCCACATTCCAAGCAATTATTGATTTAGTAACCCAAAATGCTCTGCTGTAGAACAGACTATCCTGCAACGATGAAAAACTAAGCACTAAGGACTCTTACGGTTTCAGATATAAAAAAGTACTCCCTCCGTCCAATTTATGTGACACTCTTTTCTTTTTAGTCAATCGCAAAAATAAACGACATATTTTTATATTTAGTAATAATTTAACTCAAACTTCTCATTTGATCCTTAATGAGATGATCTATAGCCGCTTATTTTAGACCACAAGTTTCAAAAGTTCTGTCATTCTTAAACTCTGTCCAATCAAATATCATCACATAATAGTATAGTCCCCACGCAAAACCCATCATCACTACTATATCATTCCGATTCAAGTTTAAAACGTTACATTACTAATACAATTCTACATTGCAAATACAACATTTATGTACTATTTTACACGGAAAAAAATGTGTTAAGAAAAGATTTCCATAAATTGCAAAACCTGAGAACACGAAGGGTTTTCAGATTGGTCCCGAAGGGGCATCGTTGAGGAGCACCTAAGATTTAAGGGACGAGAAGTTCCCAATTTGAAACCGGATCGGTGCCGAGTCAAGGAACTCAGTTGCAACCTCGAGTGAGTTGGAAGAAGGAAGCGAGTCAACTCGGAAGGAGCAAAAATGGAGGAGAATGGAGAGGACGAAAGTAAAGCAGACATTTGAATAACAGTTACTCAACTCTTTGCTTTAGTAGTTGAGTTTCGCTCCTTCCTTTTTCAGATCCTTTTAACTCTAACCTTTGATATTTTCGTGTTATTTTGGGGTGCTTTTGATATTTCTATTTATTTATTTATTTATTTTATGTATACATCTATTTTGGCCCCATGATTTCAACCTCAGGTTAGGGGTGGCAATTGGGGCAGGCAAGGACTGGCAGAGGTAAAATTTAAATAGGGGTGGGTGAAAGAAAAATATATTTTTAAAATTTTTAATGGGTTAGAGTATGATAGAAGACTCAAATTTTTTAAAAAAAAATTAAAATTATCAGTAATCGACATATTCAAAGGATATGATTTTTTCGCGATATCATGTCGATATTTTTAAATGATGGGAGACTATCATCACCGAAGGCCTGCATTTTGAGGAAAATGAATTTTCACTATTAAAGTATGTTTGGTTCTTTTACAATAAATTTATACACATTATTTACGTTTTAATTTATTTGCTTAGTTACTGTTTAAATAATTAAAGAATATTTTCTTGATCATAATTTTCAAAATACTTTCTACATATTTTGAATGGTAAACAATTGCCTGATTTATTAGTTTTCGTAATTTCTAAATATGTAAAAATTTAATTTTTAAGGCGAAAATTGTATATTCGTATTAGACAAACGTTAGTTAGTTTAACGCTTTGTGTTAGAATCGGCGAATAAATTATAACGAAAGGAAGTAAATTTTACTTACAAATTAGAATAATTTATTTTATAAAGTTGAAGGATGAAAAGTGAGGCAATCGCATTAAAGTATTTGTAAATTAACTTTCATTTATAGATGTAAAGCTTAAAATTCATGTTGCTAAATGAAAAAAGGAAAGAAAAGAAAGATAACATAAACGAGGCGGGGTAATTTTTAAAAAATCTTGTGCAAAGCAGGGTTGGTCTACGGTTTGAAATTTATTTGTTTTCTATACACAAATATGAAAATCTCATAATTGTAGAAATCTTTAAACTTTTCTGACTCTTATACAACTATACAATATGAGCAAAATATACTTCATAAATAGAAAATAAAATTTATTGGTCATTTTCAATTTGATCAGAAAATGACCCCTTTGAGATGATGATCTCTTATATATGAAAATGAGAATTTTATAAAATAATTTTTTTTATAATTTTAAAATTTGTAAAGCTAAAAAAACTATTTCTTCATTTGCATTAATTACATGTTATTATAAATTTTAAATACATATAATTTATACATATAATTTTACAAATAAATTAAAACCTTTATTATTATAATACCATCGTATCATAAAAAATTATGAAAATAGATAATTCAAATTTCTTTTTTCATCTGATATCAGATGTCGCTAAACGCTGTATCTATAAAGTCGAGCATCATATGTTCACTTCGTTTTTCAAAATTAACTCCTTTTTATTTTCTTAGTTGCTTTCAATGCGAGTATATGATCGGAATGCGAGTAAAAACTAATTTGCTAGTATTAAAAAATATGAATAAATTTAAAAAAAAATGTAATGGAAAATATAATTGAACAATTCCAAATTGAATAGTACATAAATTTGGACCTTTTCCCGAAAGAGAATTAAGTATTTTAAAGAAAAAAAAACTCATAAAAAAAAGACAAAAAAAAAAAGAAGAAACATGCACAAACATTGGCTGCATGCAGAGAATAAACAGTACAGTACACCTTCAAAGTGTAATGGTATTGGACTCTGTAATCTCTGTATAATCAACATTGTCAGATTCCGACGCCAATTTCACAAGCTGAAGAAGACTACCAGTGGCTAACATGGCCTTCGTATTCAAATCATGCAGAGTTCTTTCATACAGACACCCAATTGCACCAATTGCAGCTTCATACAATTTCTCATCCTTCTTGTCACCCATTAAACAATGCCCCAAAATCCTCAACATCGGCTGAAGTAGTTCCCATGGCAGATGAATCCTCCTATTCAAATCACCATTTTCGCCGTTTTCAGCGACACTCGATTGCCCTGTCGACCAAATTTTGCAGAATTCGCAGAAATCGAGTTTGGATTCGACTGGGATTTGGGGGATTTTGCTGTAGTACAATTCTAATGCAACTCCGACGATTCGACCTCGTTTCATGGATCTCACGGTGCCGTACGGCTCTAAAGTTGGGGAAATCACCGCTAAATTCAGCTCCGTTGCGGAGTTTTTCGCTGCTTTGTTTGTTTCGTGATAGATGCTAGAATGTGAGAGATCGGGGATGTTTACGGTAATTGATTGGCCGTTGCGGGAGGCGGTTTCGTGTGAGTATAATGCTAATAGAACAGCTTCAAATCCGGCTAAAGGTTTATGGAGATTGACCCTAGAGAGGTAAACTCCGGCGATGATGGGTAAAAATCGGAGGACGACGAGGTGGAGTTCTGGTTCGGAGGATTGGAACGTGTCGTAGAGCCAGCGGCAGAGGTTGTCGTCTCCGGCGCCGGAATCGGGTTGACGGAGGAGTTTGGAGATTTGGGCGGCGGTTTCGGAATCACGGAGGAGGCAGGATGCAGGGGTTTCGGAGGAAGAAAGTGAAGGAGGAACGGAAGGGAGGATGGAAGTTAACGATTGGATTGCGTCGTGGGCTTTCGTGTAGGAATCGGACCATGTAATGTGTGGTTTGTTTGGGGTGGTGGAAGACTCTGTCTCTTGGTCACCGGCAGCCGTGGTGACGGCGGCGGGGGCGGTGGTGGTTTCGTCGGACATTGATATTGTATTGGGAGGAAAAAATATTGAAAGTTAATTTGAGGAAAATGTTGATTGATGAAGGTAATTATGGAGATTAAGGGAATATGTTTTCTGAATTTTGATGAATTGTAAGATAAAAAAGACCTTTTTTGTTAATTTTTTTAATTATTTGATAATTATTAATACCAATTTTAGTATTTGGATTACTGTTTCGTAGTTTAGAGAAAATTAAGGAATGAAAAGTGGATCTTAATGTATCGTTTGTTTAGAATGCAAAGGATTCTGTTTTACTTAATAAAAGATTAGTATCATTAATTATAATTAGTTTTCTTTATTTTCCCTTTCTCATATTTTCCATCATGTAACATAATACAACATCATATTTATATCTAGTGTAGTTCACCAAGTGAGTTTTCAAAGAGTAGGTAGGGTGTACACAAATTTTATTTTTATATAAAATATAGAAAGACGGTTTCCAACAGACCTTCGACTTAAGAAAAAATGGTTCAACAAAGGAAGTAGTGGAAGGACAAGAAACAACAGATTAGATAGTGACAAAGCAATACTACAATAAAATAATATGATAGTTGAAATACAAAAAACAACAGATGGTTACAGAAATCGAGGGATAAGAAGCTACAAGAGTAATTCTACGATTACTAGTATAGGCGAAACAACAAGACAATGCACTCCTAGTTACTAACTTTCTACCCTAATATGTATCCTTCACAACCTCCTATATATAGTTATATCCTCAGTAAGCCGAAATATCTGCATCATATCCTGTCTAATCACCTCTACTCAATACTTCTTCGGTCTACCTCTATCTTTCCTGAAATCATCCATAGTCAACCTTTCACACCTCTATACTAAGGGCTCCGTGCATGATGCATCTCCTCACCATATATATGTCTGAATCATCTCAATCTCACTTTTCGCATCTTATCTTTTACTGAAGTCACTCTCGTCTTATCTTGAGTGTTTAATTTCTAACTTTATCTCTCTTAATATGTCTCTAACAAATACAACACAAACATATAACAAAACCAATAGGAAACACAAACAAATAAAGGACTACAAGTAAGATTAATAAATATCAGTATTAGTGGTACATAATTTGAGAGGAAAAATCCTCCTTATGGGAATTATTTTCTAAGGAAACTTCGGTAAAAGGAAATGTAAACTAAATATTAAAATAGACAACACATAACAAATAAGGTAAAAACTTACCTACACTCAATATAGTTAATTTGACTATAAAAAATAAAC
>JACEIK010000160.1:578701-590675 GCA_018107945.1 Datura stramonium | reverse complement strand
ATAGATATTTAAAACTCTTGTTGGGCCTTTCGCTCAAAATCTCTTACATTAAATGAAGAGCTTTTCACTCAAAATATCCTTTTAAAGACTTGGGAGTTTCTATACTCCAAACATTTCTTTGGAAACTTGTGAGCTTCTTTGCTCAAAATATCTCATGAGCTTCAAAACAAGACTTCACTTAGCTTTGAAAATCATAATCAAAATTATACTTTCTTTCTCAAAATCATTTCAATAAAACTCTTTTAAAAATTTGCTCTTCATGAATACAATGCAATTAAAATCAAATCAGAATGTTTTGAAAATTATGACTTTATGCAATAGGGTTCATATGATAAGAGGCATGAACCCTCAACAATCAATAAATCAAGAACTCAAGAGAATATCATTAATAACATCAAAAGTATGATAATTAATAGCAAAGGGATACAATGGATACAATTCAATAGGAATAACTCAACACTAAACATTTCAATCAATAAAGAAGAAGACAATTCAAGAATTTATCCAAAAACCCTAGCTTTAATCTCAATAAATTCTTGTATATATTTAAGTCATAGGATGATTAGAAATCCTCACTTTATTTAGTTACATACTTTGAAATTCAAACTTAGACTCAATCTTGAAGAACTCTAGGTTGAGAAGATGACTTCCTAGCTTCTTGGAGACCTTGAGAGCTAATAATCCTGAATATACATTGTAATAAATGGGAATAAGAGTTTAGACTAATTAAACCCTTAAATATACTCTTTAGGAATCCTAAAACATTTTGGTTTAGGTTATTAAAATATAGGAAATTACAAAAATTCTCTTGGGAAAACGTATTAAAAATCTAGATTTTTGGTTCCATGGATCTAACCATAGGCCGTCCTTAAATTGACGGTCTGTCAAATGGTTCATCCCTTTTCTGGGAAGGAAAAGCTGTCAACTTTTGATGGCTAGGTCGATGGGCCATCCTTTTAGATGATTGATCATCGAATGGTCCTTTCCTAGTTTCTATTTATTTGATAGATTATTGAAATCTTTCCACGATCAACAAAATGGGCCGCTAACTGAAACGATGATCCATCGACTGATTCATTGAGTTCTTTGAGAAAGTTGGCCAACCCTCTAAACATTTTCCATGACTATTAGGATGATCGTCCTTTTCTGACGACGGTTCGTGGACCCAATTGTTGAATCCCCATATACTTGAAACCTCTTTAATTACTAATGAAAAGCTCGTTCAAAATCTGAGGTGTTACATTATATCCCCCTTGGAACCATTCGTCCTTGAATGAAAACTAAAACTGGATTGATAGCTAATATGACTGAGAGTAACTAACTGAACTTAACTTAATTCATAGAACATGCAAGCATACTAAGGATCTTAATGACAGCTGAATAAGGCATGAAACTAATAAGAATTCTATTAGAGGAAACTATTACCTCAAGATGACTCTGAACTAGGAGGGAATAGGTAAGGATACTTGGCCATCATATCTGCTTCAGCTTCCTAAGTATCTCTCTCAACTAGCTGCTTCATCCATATCACCTTCACAGAACCAACCTCTTTTTCCCTTAGCTTACGAACTTGACGATCTAAAATATCAACTGGTACTTCCTCATATGACAGGTTTTCCTTAACTCTTATACTCTCTGAAGGGACAATGAATGAGGGTCACCAACTCACTTCTTAAGCATAGAAATATGGAAAACTGAATGGACTGATACTAGTTCATCTAGCAGCTCCACCTTGCCAACTCTCCTCAAAATATGATATGGACCAATATAGAGCGGACTAATGTTCCTTTTTTCCCAAATCTCATAAGCCTTTCATGGGTGAAACCTTCAAGTATACCCAATCATCTACCTTAAACTCCAAGTCTCTACGCCTAACATCTGTATAAGACTTTTGGTGACTCTGTGCAGTCTTCAACCTTTCCTGAATGATCTTAACCTTCTCCAGGGCTTTTTGTCTAAGTCTGGTCCTATCAACTTTTCTTCAACCAACCAATTGGAGATCTACACCTCCACCCATAAAGAGCCTCAAAAGGAGCCATCTGAATGCTAGAGTGATAACAATTATTATGTGCAAACTTAATAAGATGCAAATAGTTATCCCAATTTCCCTTGAAGTCAATAACGCATTCCCAAAACATATCCTCCAATGTCTGAATAGTTCGCTCTACCTGACCATATGTCTGTTGATGAAAAGTTGTGTTAAGATTCACTTTTGTACCCAAACCTTCTAAAATGACTTCTAAAACTTGGTAATAAACTTTTTGCACCTATTTGATATGATAGATAATGGAACTCCATGAAGTCTGACTATCTCATGGATATATAATATAGCATAGTCCTCAGCTGAATCCATAGTCTTAATCGGAAAGAAATGAGCCGACTTGGTCATTCGGTCTACAGCCAACCAAATAGAGTCATGTTTCCTACATTACTTTGGTAGAATCGCAATAAATTCCATATTTATCATCTCTCATTTCCATTTAGGAATTGCTATATTCTGAGCTACACCACATGGCCTTTGGTGTTCAACCTTAACCTGTTGGAAATTTCAGCATCTAGACAAAGTCTACAATGTCTCTCTTCATACCATTCCACTAATAGACTTCCCTACACTCATGATACATCTTAGTGGAGCCTGGGTGAATAGATTACCTGGAACTGTTTGCTTCTGTCATGATACCCTCTTTGAGACCATCTATATTTGGAACACATAACCTTCCTTGATACCTCAAGACACCATCTTCGTGTTGTGTGAAAACCAACACCTTATTCTTGCAGAAATCTTCCTGTAACTGAAGCAAGAGAGGATCTCTATCCTACTTTTCCTTAACTTCAGTCACTAGAGGTGATTTGGCTCCATTCTAAACAAGCACACTACATTATTTGGAGTCTAAAAGATGGACTCTTAAGTGCGAAAGTCTATGCACATCTGTAGCCAACTCTATCTCCTCCTCCTCTATATGAGCTACACTTCTCATAGATAGCTTGCTAAGAGCATCAACAACTGCATAAGCCTTACCTAGGTGGTAGAGAATACTTATGTCATAATTCTTGAGCAACTCAAGCCACCTTCTCTTTGAGATTCAACTCCTTTTAGTTGAACACATACTGTAGGATCTTGTGATCTATGAACACATCAATATGCATACCATAGAGATAATGACACTAGATCTTTAATGCACATACTACAACTGCCAACTCAAGATCGTGAGTCGGATACTTATTTTTGTAGACCTTAAGCAGCCTAGTGGCATAAGCTATAACCTTACCATTCTGCATCAATGCATATACAATGCCTATTCTTGATGTATCACAATATACAACAAATCCATCTGTGCCCTCTGGTAGGGTCAACACTAGAGAAGTAGTCAAATGAGTCTTCAATTCCTGAAAGATCCTCTCACAAGCTTTAGATTGTTGAAATTTGACCTTCTTCTGAGTCAACTTAGTCAATGGAGCAACAATAGTTGAGAATCCTTCTACAAACCTCATGTAGTAACCAGCTAAACTCAAGAAACTCCTACTGCAGTTGGGGTTGTGGGTTTAGGCCAACTCTTTATAGCCTAAATCTTTTGAGAGTCAATACTGAATACCCTCGTTGGAAACTATATGGCCTAAGCCACTGACTTCAACCAAAATTCACACTTAGAGAACTTGGTGAATAACTCCTTGTCCTTAAGTGTCTGTATGATTATTCTAAGATGTCTAGATGCTCCTTATCACTCTTGGAGTAAACCAAGATGTCATCAATGAATACAATAACAAACATGTCCAAATATGGCTTAAACACTCTGTTCATGATTTCCATAAATGCTACAGGAGTGTTAGTCAAACATAAGGACATAACAACAACTCAAAATGACCAAAGCGGGTCCTGAAATTTGTCTTGAAAATATCACATCCTCTAACCTTTAACTAATGATACCCCAATCTAAAATCTATCTTTGAGAAACACCTGGCACCCTAATGTTGGTCAAAAAATCATCAATCCTAGGAATGTAATACCTCGGAAGCCCTAAGATCAGACCCGAGAGTTGAAACGGAAAAAATAAAAATTTTTGCACCAGGTCACCAGACGAGTTGTCTAGTGACCCGTTAGGAACCCCACGCGTTGTTAAGTGACCCATGAGGAAAGGCTGTGACTTTGTTGGAAATTTTGGTTTTTGGGTGACCATCGATATGACCATGAGTCATGGTTAGCGTAACGACTCGTTATGTCAGCCGTGGTCAAGGATGATCTAAAGGAAGAGGAAAATTGACGGTGCACCTAACGGGTCATCACCATGACTCATCGGGTACACCACGAATCATGGTATCCCCCGTGGTGACTCCCAGTAGAATTTTGGCAGTAAAGGTGACGACTGGTGAGCACGAGTCGTGGTCACTGGTAATGATCCGTCCAGTCCCTTATTGGGATTGGCAGTCTCTTTTTCCCTGCGAGTTTATTAAGGGATGTTCCATAATTCCTAATTTCCTAAGGCCTAAACTACGTCGTTTTAAGCTCAGAATAGAGTTTTTAAGAAGGGTTGAGAAAGCCTATCCTAATTCATGCATGCAAGCTTAGAGGTTTGAGTGGTGATCAAAACTAGTTTCTTCAAAGTTCTTCTTCAATTCTCTTTGGGAAATCAAGGACGTGGTGAATTCAGGCCCCTTAAGGTATGTAAGGCTATGAATGGGTGCAATTATCCTCACCCATGCCCAATTCCCTGTCAATTCATAATGTTCTAATTGATGATTCCACGGGGTTTTTACCCAAATGCATGAATTCCTAAGTTTCAATCATGGGCATGATCTAAGCATATTTTAAATAGTAAATTAGGATTAATGGAAGATTTTGCAATGTTCTAAATTATAAATTATGTTTTCAAGTTTTCTAAACTATTGTGCCCATATATGAAAGTTCATGAAAATTGAGATCTATGAAGTATGTGTACAAGCATGATGAGATGTTTATGAAGAAAGTATGATTTCGGAATACCCATCTTCATGCTCATGTTTCAAGGTTTATCAAGTTGATTTCAAGCATGTTAAAGCATTGGGCAAGCCCATATGATCAAGTATGTTTTATGATTTCTTGAATTACCTTACCACATGGTTTTGGAGTCAAGACTCCCATTATTTCCAGCTTGTGGTATGGTTTTAGACAAGTCTCCTTATGTTATGATTTAAGATTTATGTATGTATGTTATGAGTCAGCTTTGTCATTAGACGATGGTCAGCTTTGTTGAAAAACGATGGAGAGCATATGCATGTTTTTGTGAGTAGTGTCTAGCACCGAGTAGGATAAGGGTCAGTCAGCCCTATGCCTCAGAACTACGTGCCAATGTAGGTATGTACAAATTATTTGAGACCTCCCTTGTGAGCTTCCCCTGTCCCTAAGGGGCCTTCAGCTTGATATCATATCATGATAGCATCCTTAACCCTGGCAAAGATTTTGACAGTTCTGCCCACTTGAGTGTGATAGTGAGGACCACGTAAGCACTATCATGGTAATGTTGGTTATATGATGATTCTCCCATTCTCCCATTCTCCCTAGTGGTTTTACTTACCTTGCATACTCAGTACATTCCACGTACTGACCGCATACTCTATTCTGTATCATTTCATGATACATGCTTCAATATCCAGGATCAGTCTCGCAGCTAGTCAGACTTCTTGAGTTAGCACTTCTCAGTCTCTATTGGTGAGTCCTCATCTTGCAAGGGCCCTTCTTATCAGTTGTATTTCATCTTTTCAGTTTTCAAACTATAGTGAGTTAGTTGGGGTCTTGTCCAATCAACTCTTCAGTGTTAGAGGCTTTTCGGACATAGTTTGTATTTAGCTTTAGACTCATGTATGTATTCAGATGCTATGTTTTGTTCAGACTTCCTCTATGTTATATATGATGATATTCCACTTATCTATGAATGAGTTAGATGTTATGTTCATGTCATGGGTCGACTTGGAGTCTCTCGGTGTTCTTTGTCTTGTGTCTTGATCCGAGCCTATGTTCGAGTTGTGAAAAAATTGGTATCAGAGCATTAGGTTTTAAAGTGTACTAGGGTGTCCAAAAACTACGTTAAGTAGAGTCTTTTTCATGGGTGTGAAGCTCTCCACACTTATGACGAAGGGCTACGAAACGTTTAGGAAATGTTCCCTTCTTTCATGATCTATGTTGTGCGGTGAAGTGTCTCTCTATCCTTCTAACTCATGTTATACGCGTTTGCAGAATCATGCCTCCCCACGGAGTTGATGGAAGGAGAAACGGTAACGTAAATGGCCAAGAGAATGGCAATGGAGACGTGCACCAGCCGGCTCCACCAGCCCACGAGGAGCATATACCTGAGCCAGTTGCCCACGAGGAGTTTAGGGAAGCCATTCAGATGTTAGCCCAAGCATTGACCGGCCAGTTCAATCAGCAGGCGATAGCGTATGTCCCTCTGAACGAGAATATGACGGTGGCGACAAGAGTTAGGAATTTTTTGAGGATGAACCCTCCCGAGTTCCTTGAATTGAAGGTGGACGAGGATCCATATGAGTTTATTGAGGAGATTCTGAAGATCACCCAGATTATGGGGGTGACTAGGGATAAGTGTGTCGATTTAGCCTCGTACCAATTGAAGGGGGGTCGCGCATATTTGGTTCAAGAAATGGAAGGATAGTAGGGCGGTTGGAGCAGGCCCTATCCATTGGGATGACTTTCATGCCGCTTTTCTGGATCGGTTCTTCCCTTGGGAGATGAGGGAGATCAAAGCAGCCGAGTTTGTGAATTTAAAACAAGGAAAGATGATAGTTCAGGAGTATGCCTTGGAGTTCACTCGTCTGTCCAAGTATGCACCTGAGATGGTGGCGGATTAGAGAACCTGAGTGAGCAAGTTTGTGCATGGGATAGCGGACTACTTGATCAGGGATTGTCGGACCGCCATGCTACTTCAGGACATTGACTTTGCTAAGATAGTCCTTACGCCCAGTAGATAGAGGCGATACAAATGAGTGAGCAGGAGAGAGAGGCCAAAAGGGCCATGATCGATAGCTTCAAATTTTCCCAGCAGAGACCTAGTGAGCACCGTCAGCAGTCCCATCAGAGATCTTCAGCCCAACGCCTTTGTCTATGAGTGTGCCATCCATGTCCAAGCGCAATTAGAGGGGACTAGCATCAGGCTCAAGAGGTCAGAGTAGCAGACCCACAAAGACTATCCCTCTAGAGTGTAGCAGGTGTGGCCGGAGACACACAGGTCAGTGTCTGACGGGTACAGGTGCTTGCTTCGGGTGTGGGAAGCCCGGACATATGCTTAGAGATTGCCCAGCAGNCTCCCCAGATGTAGTTACTGGTATGTTACGAGTATTCCATCTTGATGAATATGCATTGTTAGATCCAGGGGCTACTTTATCTTTTGTGACACCCTATGCTGCTAGTAGTTTTGGAGTCAATCTCGAAATCTTATCAGAAGCCTTCTCAGTCTGTACTTCAGTTGGTGATTCAGTTATAGCTAGATGGGTGTATAGAAATTGCCCTGTCATAGTTCTTCAGAAGGTCAACTCAGCAGAATTAGTAGAGTTAGCCATGATTGATTTTGATTTTATCCTCGACATGGATTGGCTATTTGCATGCTATGACTTAGTGAATTGTAGAACCCGTGCAGTGGAGTTCAGATTTTCGGGTGAACCAGTCTTAAATTGGAAGGGTAGTTCAACTGTGCCTGTAGGTCGTTTCATTTCCTACCATAAGTCTAGAAAGATGATTTCTAAGGGTTGTTTGCACCATCTAGTTACGGTTAAGGATGCTACATTTCAGACCCCATGTTACACCCCGTAAAATGTTATCAGTTAGTAGGTGTACACGTGGATTTGTGAAGAGTAAGGAGAGCTCGACGCGTGTGGAGAGAGCCTCAGAAGAAGGGTCGAGCGAGGCTAGGTCGCGAGGGGCCAGTGCGGCACGCTAGGCTCATTGGCGCTTAGGGAGGAGCAGCGCGACAGGGAGGTTGGCGCTTTGGGAAGCACAAGGCGCCCCCCGGCCACCGCCCTTAGTTATATATAAAGCCCCTTGGTTCAATTTAAATCATTTCACAAGTGAACCCACGACTGGAAACAGAGAGAGCTCGCAACGTTTGTTAATTTATCGTCCGATTACGCTACCAAACGCCGTCCAATTGCAAATTAACTTCGGGTAAGGAGTTCTAGGCCTACGAGATGCATTACTACAGAGTTATTTCTCGAAAATTCACTCGGCAAATCAGAACTCCATCGAGTAAAAGTTGTCAGAATTATTCCAAATTGAATCCTAAACGGTCACAAGCATTAGGTAAGCATTTCTCCCTTCTAAACTCTCAAGAAATTATGGGTTTTTGGCTAAGTTATGTGGAGTTAAATTATAGTTAATATTAATATCAAAATATATCGTTATTTACTAAATTTAGTATTGAAATTAGCACTATTCTTTCAGCACAAGGGCTGCAATTGGGTGGAATTACCGGTTACAGGTTGAACTTCACCAGTTAAATGAAAATTTTGGCATTCAAGGTATGTTAAGGCTTATTCCTTCGGCAAGTTATTCTCTTCGTATAATGATACGACCTATGCTTTTAAGATAGATAAAAAATCCATGTGTTGTATTAACTGATGCTTTTGGATAATGCCTATATATGTTGTGGTTAGCTGTTAGAAAATATATTAAGAATAGATTATAGTATCCCTCGCCGAAAGAGCATTTTAGGTGTGACCCACACTAGAAACGTCATAGTGAGCCCTCTGTCCTTCTGTTCATTGTGTTAGTAGAATTCTGATATGTTGCCGCCATGCCAAGGCCTTAGAAGCTTAGGGTTAGCTTTTGGTCCTGATTCAGTAAGTTGGACAGCATAGGGCGTAGACGGGCGATATAACTTTCAGTTTGACGCCCGTATAGATAGTAAAAGCTCTCCTAGAGGCTGTTAGCGTACCTTAATGCCTCCAAGGCCAGAACTTGAATAAGACAGTCCTACCTTAGAGTCAGCAACACCAAGTTTGCCCAATGGAAAAGGTGACAACCTATTCTATAGTTAGCCACTTCTAGTAATTAGTAGCTGCAGTCAACTTAGTGCCTCACCTATGGGTCGCCAGGAGGTCACTCTAGTCATACGAGTCAGATAGACCCGTGATACCCTAAGGAGGGAATCTTATCAGTAGTGGAATGCGAGGCCAATGCCCTAGCCCGCTCTTACAAATACTCAAATATAGGTTGCCGCATGTGGCTAGGACCAAGTAAACCTATCTACAAGGTTAACGATCACCTAGAGAAGTTATATGGAATCTGAACAGACCAAGTTAGTGTCCAAAGGACTAGAATCATAGTAGCACAGTATTACCTTCAGGCTAGGAATTATAGAAAATTGCCTGAGGAAGGTTAGGGGTTGACTGCTCAGGAGCATGTTTGATTAAGTGGTAGCCCTATAGTTTTCCTAAGTAAAGGAACTAGACAGTTGACCGTTCGTGACATTTATGATTCGCTAATGAGCTACCACTGTCCTAGCATGACATTCAGAGTATCATTAGGCCACTATAGATCTCGCCCTATTCGGTCCAGACCATTAGAGATTATGATCACTATCGGGATCCTCTTATCTGATATAGGCACACAGGGTGTGCCTGTTAGCAGTTATACAAATTATTCTAGGGGCGAGTAGTAGTCATGTTAGGCCTTAAGAGCCAGATATGCCTTCTGAGTAGCAAGGTTGAGACTATGATATAGTATATCGATTAGGATTGACCCCACCTAGGATAGCCTTCCGTTTGACCAGCCTCAGGGTTACTAGCTAGGTCATTGCCTACAGGGCTATATAGATCGCTCCAAGGAGCCAGATGTTGTCCGAAGGGACTATGCAGAGGCCCAAGGGCAATATTACAGTCCATTCCATGTCTGGACTATTATTTTATGTTGTATTGGCATCACTGACCCTCGTCGAGCCTAGTGCCCAAGATGCAGTTACAGGAGTCCACCGGACTCAGACACAACTACAGGAGCCAATCGGGTTTAGTTGCAGACCCAGGGGATAGGTAGATTGGCTATAGCACTAGTAGAGTCATAGGAACCCCGATAGAGGTATATAGATTGAAGTGTACTTGCTAGGGCTTATGGGGGCCCTGGTTAGTTATTTCTGTGTTGCTTGTACCTTCCAGGCTTATGGGGGCCAGGTTAACTTCTTATTTGTATTCCTTCTTGCTAGTTATAGCTTATGAATATGTAATTGTACAGTTTTAGCTCATATACGTGTAGTGTTTTGCTAGGTGCAAGTTATGAATAAGCAAGCTTACAGGTTAATGCTTCTGCCCCTTCTTTCTACTTACTTTTAGTCTTAAATAGCTTCTATTAAGCTTTTTATTACTGCCTTACATATTCAGTACACATTGTACTGACGCCTATCTTTGGAGCTCTGCATTACTTGCCTGCAGGTATGGTTAGACGCAGTTCACTACCTCCCTAGTTATCAGCTAAGTTGGCAGTCTGATCAGCTCCCTTTGCCCCAGAGTTGTTAGTTAGAAGGTTTGTTATTTAGTCGTATAGTTTATGGGTAGGTTAGGACCCTGTCCGGACCATTATTCCACTCTTATAGGCTTGTAGGCTATAGATTTCCAGTGTTAGTTTTTATTGTTGGCCGTGTGGGGCCTATGTATGTTTTATTTTGCATGATGGTCATGTGGGGCCTAGTTTAGCTTTTAGTTAGCAGCTTTTTCGGCTATAGTATAGTTCTTATCATCTGTTTCCATTATGACATAACTAGATAGTGTGATGGTCTTGTCGGCCCGTATAGGATCTCCTTTATTGTGTGTTGTTGGTTAGTTGTTTTCCTTGTATAGGTGGCTATGTGGCCTTGTCGGCCAGAGGCTGTTTTTACAGCCGAGATATAGCTCATTGTTTTCTTGATTTAAAGAGTAGGCATGCACCAGAAGTGCATAATCCCAGTCAAGTCAGTTCAGATCCCAATATGGCACAGGTGCCAGTCATTGGGGCATGACACCCCAACTATCTGGTCAGTTCTCGTAGTATATGAGTATCCATAAATGTTCCTAGATGATCTACTAGGAATTCCTCCTGAGTGGGAGATTGATTTTGGTATTGACCTCCTTCCTGATATGCAACCTATATCTATTCCTCATAGAATGGTCACAACCGAGTTAAAGGAGTTGAAGGAGCGACTAAAGGACCTTTTAGACAAGGGTTTCATCAAACCTAGAAAATCCTCGTGGGGTGCACCAATTCTCTTTGTCCGCAAGAAAGATGGTTCCTTCGGATGTGCATTGATTATCAATAATTGAACAAGGTCACCATCAAGAATAGGTATCCTCTCCCCAGGATTGATGATTTCTTTGACCAGCTTCAGGGTGCTAAGTTCTTTTCAAAGATAGATCTCAGATCAGGGTACCATCAGCTCAGGATTCGGGAGAGAGATATTTCGAGGACAGCCTTCAAGACTCGGTATGGTCATTACGAGTTTGTAGTTATGTTGTTTGGACTAACGAATGATCCTACAACTTTTATGGATTTGATGAACAGAGTGCTCAAGCCATATCTAGATATGTTTGTGATTGTGTTCATAGATGATATCCTTATATACTCTCGGAGCGAGGAGGAGCATGCCGCTCATTTGAGGGTGGTGCTATATAGCTTGAAGGATCGTCAGTTATATGCTAAATTCAATAAATGCGAGTTTTGGTTGAACTCAATGGAATTTTTGGGTCATGTCGTGTCAAGTGAGGGTGTACAGGTAGACTCTCTAAAAAAGTGAAGAATTGGCCTAGACCGGTGAATCCTTTAGATTTCAGGAGTTTCTTGGGTTTAGCTGGGTATTATCGGAGATTTGTTGAGGTGTTTTCATCCATTGCAGTTCCGATGACTAAGTTTACTAAGAAGAAGGTGACGTACCTGTCACGCCCCGCCTTGGGGGGTATGACTGGCACCTGGTGCCCTAGACGGACCTGGACTACTAACTGGTGGGCCGAGGCACATCTGGTGCCTGACTAG
>JACEIK010000160.1:540084-553912 GCA_018107945.1 Datura stramonium | reverse complement strand
ATGGACGAGGAGGTTGTGGTTTGCATACCTTTTTAAGTATTGAACGTTTTGCTTAAAGAAGAAGAAAAAGGAAAAGCTGTTGCAAACTTCAGATTCATAAATGAAGCCCAAAACTTGCTAGAGAGAACTCTCTTTCTTTGAATTCGAAGTTGGAGTTCATTAAATGGATGCCGACATAATTTACTAACATATTTGATGGCAAAATTAAAAGAGAAAAGCTATAGAGTCTTTTTAGAAAGGAAAAAGAAATTCGCTTTTTTGTTTTTTCTGTATTTAAAGTCTTTGGTTTGTATTTCCCGACAATAAATTAAGGTTGCGTTGAGTTGGCGCAAAATCATGTGTTTTTAAGATTGTGTTTGGAGTGATGTGTAGACTTTGAGAGAACAGTGCAGTCAGTCTTTGTAGATCTCTGCAACAATATCTACTTAGAAGCCTGAACTCTCTGTCCAAATTATGCTCTATAGTTCTGTACTCCTTAATAATTCAACTTGGATCCCCGCTACTCATAAATCAATGCCCACAACTGTATATCAGCATTAATTTGGTACTAACACGTTCGGAAGTTTTTGACAATTACTCCCTCCGTTTTAAAATAAGTGACGTTTTTAGCTTAGTTACATCCTCGAAGAAACAACTTATTTTTAAAAAGTAAAATATATTTTTATTAATTTATCCTTAATAAATACCTTTAAAAAAAGTAGTTCTTTAGTAGTTTATAAATCTCTTTTCATTTAAATAAGGGTATAATTGAAAAAATATCATTATTTTCTTCTTAATAATATGAAACACCACTTATTTTGAAACAAAATGAAGAGGCTAAACACCACTTATTTTGAACGGAGGGAGTATTTTTTAAAATTAGACTGAATTATAATGAGAATATTTTTTGTTATTTTATGGTCTCACTTAATGTACGGCTAAATAAGAAGTAAAATGCAAAATATAATCAATATAAAATATTTTAATGATCTATTTTTGTGAGATTTGTCTCAAATCTCCACTAAGATTAAAACTATTTTAACTTATCATTGTATAATCAAAGGGACCAACTCCTTAGTATCTTATCCTTTCTAGTAGCAACTGCTCCTATCAAGATTTTATCATAATTTTTGAAGCCTTTACAATTCGAGGAACAAACACAATTGCAAAATGTATAGTAAAGTATAAGGTCACAATATCGCAATCAAAGAATTAATCTAACAATTTAGAGACTTTTGCTTACCCTCAAAATGGTATATCTGAATTCATATACGTGGTTTAAATACACGTGAATTGAATTAATCAAATGATAAGATTTTGATGAACTAACTTGTAAGAAATAAGCAATGATGCAAATAATTAAGCAATATAAATCAAAATATAAGGTTAAATCATCCAAAGTTTCAAGGAAATTAGCTGGTAAACAATGACAAAGAGTATACATCTGCATATAAAGGACTTGACAATTTAGTAGTTTAGAGAATTATATGTAATACAAGTGTGAGAATAAAATTCAGATGCCCTTTAATAAGAAAATAAAGCCCTATTTGTAGGTACATATCAAGGGACAAGATCTATAAATTATGCCCTCTTAAAGTCTTTAAATTCTATTAATTTCTCATTATCATTATTGAATAACCATTGGCGAGAATCTCGATATCGTGTGTAACGATTGAACGTTCACATAATCGAAATTCAGTCTGTGTTTCGTAATCGAAATCACTCTAGAGCTAGACGGACATTTATCATGACAACGGCCACTAAGGATAACATTCTGGACCTTTCATGATCGGAGGCATTTTCTTTCAGTCCATTCTAATGCAAATTCTGTTGAACTTGACCCATTACCCTACCCATGTGTCAACTTATAATTCATCCATTTTTTGAGCCTGATTTTCACCCTATGCAACTTTAGTAGTGGCTTCCTAGGAACATATTCTCTTTGTTGATAGTTGACTTTCACAAAGCACTCCTTATAGTGAATACTATTTGCTAAAAATAAATATTGATCTGCGCGAATAACGTTCATATTCAACAGCATCAATATGACGTTTTACATAGAAGAGGTGATAGTTGAAATCCTCTTTTCTTCTTGCTCCAAAATTCATTGTAACTTGGTCAAGAAATCTAATTCTTATTGGACTTGATGTTCATAAATCTTTTGACCTTCATGTGTTATCTCCTAATTCCAAAGATCTTTTTTTTTTTGGAGAAATATGTTAATATTTCTATATCGAGTTCTTGTTTCTTGATGAGTTTATGCCAAAAATCAAATTCCTCAAGGAATTTATCTTGTGTCTGAATTCTTCTTCGCATGAGCTAATCATTAGACATTTCTAGTATACTACAAAGGACTTAGTTCCTTCACTTCATACATAGTACTTCTAGAATTCTGTTCTTTCAATAAACGTGTTAAGGAGGTTCTTCAATAGTTGTTTGTCATAAACACTAGTCCTTATTTGGCATGTTTAAAAATTGGTTCTTGTATAATTTTTGTTATGTTTGTCAATCATTAAAACTTCACATTCAACATAACTCAACAAATTTACCTTTTTGATGATGACAAACTCATATCAAAATCATAGAAATCTCATGTGCACTAAAGTACAATCTCCCCCCTAAAAATCAACTTTGATTAATAGTATGGCTTAGTATGATATGTGATCTTACTTAAGTCCAGCGAGGAACTTACCTTTCACTAATTGCGAACCAATAGGTGGCTAGGTAATGAAAACATAAATTGGTTCAATTAGATCATGCAAATATCATCAGGCCCCGATTGTTTCATCAGATATATCACATATAAGAGTAATGTAAGAACCAAGTTCATCCTTATCAGTAAATATCAAATATCATAAGTATGTTGTTGTCCTATCTCAAGCTTCTTATGCTCTCGCTATATTTACTGTTCCAGCTCCATATCTCCTTTCCTCAATTTTTCCCTTTTAGGAATCATCAAAAAGCAAAGTGTTAAAGCAATTTCATGTCAGAAATATCAAGCCCAACGCCCATCATTGAAGAAATTAAGGAGGTTCTCAGTTCATCTTGATCAAAGCAAGCTCTAAGAGATTTCTTTCAAAGTGATCTCTACTCAAAGCTTTGGTGAAAATATCAATAATCTTCTCCTCAATCTTGCAAACTTTATAGAAATATTTCTCTTCTCCATATATATTGTCTCTCAAAAAATAGCATCTAACATCAATATATTTTGTTCTGTTGTGATGAATTCAATTCTTTGTCATATTGACATCACTTGTATTATCATAAATATTGAAAATTATTTAATCATCACACTATTGTCCTCCAACAGATGTTTGATCCAAAGAAGTTGTCCACAACATGAAACAACAACTACATACTTAGCTTCATAGTAGATAATGCCACATAAATTTATTTCTTTATTGATCAAGATCAATGATGATATTAGAAAGTGAGACATCCTAGATGTGCTTTCTCTATCTATCAAATATCATGTATAATCAGTATCTGCATATCTAACCAAATTAAAAGAACCTCTAGCAAGGTACCAAATTAAGGACTAGGTCTTGAGTACCTTTGAGATACCTTACTATTCCCTTCATAATTTTCATACACTATTTTTTTTAGATATGAATGAACTCTAGCATATAATCCAACACTAAACACAATGTCAGGTCTGCTTGCAACCAAGTATTGTAAAGAACCAATCATTATCCTATACTTTTTTCCAACAAATAAACCAGGTTCGTCTTTATCTAGTTGAGTTTGAGTTGCTATAAAAATATTTATTATATTTGTGTTATCCATCTCAAATCTATGGAGTAGATCCTTAATGTATTTTTTATTGATGAATCATAGTATCATCCTTAGTTTGCTTCAATTATAACTCCAAGAAGAAATTTAACTCACCCATCATGTGTATATCAGATTCACTCCTGATTAGCCTTGCAAACTCATTACATAGAGTCTTGTTTCTGACACCAAAGATGATATCATCAACATATACTTGAAAAATTAATAGGTTTATGTTTTGATTCAATAAGAATAGTGTGTTGTCAATCTTATCTCTTTTGAATATGTTATCAATAATAAGTTTTGAAATCTTTAGTACCAAGTCCTTAAATATTTCTTTAACCTGATAGAAAGCCTTGTCCAGTGTGTATGCATGATTTGAAACTCATGCCTCTCAAATTCTGGCGGATGTTGCATATAAAAACTTTATCCTTTATGTATCGATTCAAAAATGTACTCTTAACATACATTTGATATAATTTAAACTACATGTAGGATGCAAAAACAATAAGCATTTATATAGCCTCCATCCTTGCCACAGGGACAACGGTCTTGTCATTGTCAATGCCTTCTTCTTGATACCCTTCCACCACCAATCTTTCTTTGTTCCTTGTGATAGTACATTGATCATCAAGCTTGATTTAGAAAATCCACTTGATTCCTATGATAGTTATTTCCTTAAGTCTAGATTCTAGATGCCATACCTTAACTATTTTGAATTGATAAAAATTCTTCTTGCATAGTAATAATCTAATAAACATAAAAGTTAACTTCTTTATTGTTTTTAGGCTTAATCATAGACAAGTTAGTGGAGATGACATATAGGTTTCTAATCTTCAATATTCTGTTAATATACTAGAGTCTATAGGGGTGAGGATATTCTCGATTGGATGAGATATTTTATAATTCTAGTGTCTTTCTTATGTAGCAAAGGGACCAGATTTATTGTCATCATTTTCCTGCCCAATTTCTCCTGACTATTGTGCATTATGCATACCTTCTAGCAAACCAGTGGAATGAGGTTCTTTGTTATTATTAATACTTTTAATTTTCCCTATTGATTGTATATCATATACAACTTTCAAAGAACCAAGTTCTTATACTTTTCCCATTTGTTCAACTAAGATTTTAGAAAGTTCTTGAATTGATCCATTTCTATAGTTTTGTGTGAGCCCAATTTCACCATCATAATCATCGTGTTATGATACTCTCTCTATTAAGCCATCAGACTCATCAATGTTATATAGTACTTTTTTCAATACATAAGGTCCTTTTGTTGTATACTTTAGAGTCTTGCTATGTGAAGAATTTTCAAAAAAAATTCCTTCATCGTTTTTTGCATCAATTTTTCTATGATTTTTTTTATTGTTGTGAAGAAAGAGTTTACTATGAAAAGATCTTAGGTGCATGATGTTGGGTTTCTATCCCTATAATAGCTCATAGAGAGTCTTTTGTAGTAGTGGTTTAATCATGCTCTGTTAATGATGTTATGACGACCTAAGCATAGAACCCAGACGCAACACGAGATCTAGAACCATGAATGGCTCTAAGCTAACCTATGGTGCATGCATAATATAAGCATGAACATACGGTGGATGGAAACATTCATACGATATAGCATAAGCGGAAGCCTAAGATATCATAAAATGTATAAACTGGGATAATAAGTCAAGTTGTTGGATATCTATATATCATAGTCTGAAAAGTCTCTAAACATAAGATGAGTTGAAGGGAAAATTCCCAAACTAGCTCTACTAAGTCTAAAAACTAAAACGACTGAAAGTAACCATAAGTCGAACTAATGTCCTCGGATGATGAGGACTCACCAAAACTAAACACCTGAACCTATATCATGAGATGATATAGCACAAAAAATATGCGATTTGTACTTTGAATGTACTAAGTATGAAGGATAAATAAAACATGAAAGTAAGGATAAAATGCTATAAATCATGATTGTGAGATAGTCATAAAACATGAGCTTTTCATCATAATCTGAAGTATAATGACCCATAGTTTTGATAACAAAATCATAAAGCCTAACATGTTTGAAATCATAAGTAAACCTCATAAACTGATTAGCAGGTCAAAAATACTCTAAGTCATGGCATCGCAAAACATGAACATGAAGAAACATGAAACATGCAGAACAATGGGAGATTCTCATAACCGACATACTCCAAGTGAGCATCATAGAGCCCCACCTGTACCGCTGGTCGAGGGGGTGTCCACACCTTGCTAAGGATAGGAACTATGAAGGAATGATATTACTCATGAGCTGTCACGCCCCGAGTCTACACCCTAGACGAAACACGGTACTTGGAGTTACAAGTAACCCCAAGTCAACCCCTGGTCTATCATACACTCGGCATTCTGAGTAAAACATACATATAACGAAAGCTTTTAAGGAAAGTATAAAACATTTATGAGAATAAAGCTGAATCATATAGTTAAAATATCAAAACAAAACTAAAAGTCTGAAGCCATGTCTGTATCTGAAAGCTAACTACAACTGATGAGTTGCTGGGACAAGCCCCCAGCTAACTCCAAGTCTAAATAGGAGAAAATAGAACTGAAATAAATTATTTTCATCCTCAACGGATGAGGCATTATCACTGGGAAAGTCTGAGCGAGGTCGGCTAACGGTGCTAAGATTGAGAACCTGCGGCTGTATCATTAAAAGGTATGCGTCAGTACTTTGAATGTACTGAGTAAGTGAGAGAAACCATAACATAGAGAATAAAACAACTGAACTATAAGGACGTGCGATGACCAACTGAAATACTGTATTTGAATAAACTAAACTATGCTGAGGTGGTCAAAATAGCCCAGTTTGATGGTCAAAGACATGCCCTAAATCTGAGATACTGATCTGAACTGCTATACTGAACTGATAACTGTACTGAGTGGTCTGACACTGTTCTGAACTAAGGTAAACTGAGACTGGAATGAACTGACTAGTGGGAGAGTCTATAACAGACATATAACCACGTGAGATAGACGTAGATTCCGATATACACACCACATCGGTAGGACCCAATATACCTTGCCAAGGTATAAAGGCATGGATGTGAGATCACTGTCTGGGGCCAATAAAACTGTAACCTACTTAACCCAACACCTTATGACACGAGCTGACGATAGCTATGCACCATCTGTGTTCGCGTTCCCGAAGGCACCCCTCTCTTTCAAGAGGATTCACGGCATTCCTCTGGCAACGACTTTCATTTTTTCAAAGATTGAATTCTTACCAGCATACGCTAGGAGCATCACTTTGATACTAGGATCTTTCATTCTTCCCCTTGTTAGCAATCCTCTTGCTTTCTTACATGACAGCTTTCGAAGCAAGCTAGTCAAGAAATAACATCGGGATAAGGGAATGCCTTTTTTGTTAAGGAGAATTGGCCGTAGAGAGAGCGCCTATCTCTCATAAGAGAAGGAGAGCCACTTTAATCTTAGGACAATTCTTTTTCTTCATTAGGGCTTTTAGCCCCGAGTCGATCGAGGGCATTTCACTCCTAGCCCAGAAGGGAAGGGCTTGTTTGCAACTAGCAGTAGCTGGTATAGAATCAACTGCACATTAATCTTCCTCTATTCTATCAATTTATTCTGTGGTATTCTTAGTTCCTTAAAAGTTCCGCTTAATGGCAATGGGGGTGTGTGATTCATCAGGTGATCCGAAAGAGAGTACTTGGATTCTCCCAATAACTAAAAAGTGTAGCATGCCTGAATTTAACTGGGGCTCGTGTTGGTGGAGGAACTGGATCGGGAAAAAGAGGGAATGAAGCATTCTAACAGCAGTTACACAACCCCTGAATGTCTTAGATAGTTGTAAGTGAAATAAGGCTACTAAGTAGTAACTAGAATGCAGCTAGCTCAACTAGTACACTTACTTGCTCATTATAAGGGGGGAGGCTAAAGCAGGGTAGAAAAACTAGGAACAAAGTTGGATTTTTAGAGCTAGGTTGTTGAGTGAAAGTAAAGTAAGCGAGCTAGTCATACGAGCCAGGGAGCTAGTCAGCTTGCTGTATGAAACTCAAAGGAATTGACGGGGGCCCCCACAAGCGGTGGAGCATGTGGTTTAATTTTATGCAAAGCAAAGAACCTTACCAGGGCTTGACATGTCGTGAATCCTCTTGAAAGAGAGGGTGCCTTCGGGAACGCGGACACAGGTGGTGCATGACTGTCGTCAACTCGTGCCGTAAGGTGTTGGGTTAAGTCCCGCAATGAGAACAACCCTCGTGTTTAGTTTCCATCATTGAGTTTGGAACCCTGAACAGACTGCCGGTGATAAGTCGGAGGAAGGTGAGGATGACGTCAAGTCATCACAACAACTGTTAGGTAAGGATCTCTATCATTGGTTCATCATAAGACATCAAGCATAAAAGCATCAAGGAGTGTGCTAGTGAGTCCAAAGCGAAGGAAAGAAGGACATGAGAGGCATAGAGAGGACTCAAGGACAAGACACGACTCAGACCCTGGTAAATTTGATCTTCATTGGCCTCGCCACCTCTTGCAAGCATTTGTCGGTCACAAATGGGAATAATCATACGCTATCATAGGCGCTTCTAATTTCTTTGGAGATATGGAAGTTATGCATGAACGTAATGCTCATAACTTCCCTCTAGACCTAGGTACTATCGAAGCTTCATCTACCAATGGATAAGATCCTAGTCTAGTCTATAGGAGGTTTTGAAAAGAAAGGAGCGATAATCATTTTCTTGTTCTATCAAGAGGGTGCTATTGCTCCTTTATTTTTTCTTTCTATTTATCAATTTTTACTTACATAGACATGTGGCAACGTAGTTATGGGAACCTAAGTGCGCTGGAACCCTGGCCTTCTCGGTGCTAAGTCCTACTCCCACTAGATAATCCTAACATGACTACTACTGCAAAGCTGATAGCTCGAAACTGGGGCCCAAGACTAAGTCAGGGATACTTATCTAGAAGTACCCTGAGAGTCTTATCGGAACGGATCTGGAAACTGGTGGTCTAAGACTGGTCAGAGCTGCTTATCTAAAAGTGTTGTAACCGTCTAAAGAACCACTAAAATCTTGTAACTAATGTCTGAGTCTAAATATTGATAACTGGGAGGCACCACTAACACCTCAGGAAAAGACTGTAGTCAAACTGATCAGCTGACCTTTCTGAAGTTACTGAGTAAGCTAGTATCCTGACTGAAATTGGACTAGCACGAACTGACTAAGATAATCAACTGATATTAATAACATGAGAAATCCCAAAACTGATGATTGACCATTCTACAAAACTCTAAGTGTTTTTAGTGTGGACTGATACTTTGAGGCTGAATATACCAAGATATTAACTTCTACTCAAGGATCTATGTCAATCAGTCGTAACTCCATCAAAATCTAACATATCAACATAACATTTCTCTTTTGAGCCCAAATCATGCAAGTTCTATCCTATTTTATGATAAGGACCAAGACTAAAGAACCTTCAACTAACCAGAGGCCTGAGAGTCTAGGGAAAACATAGACATACCTTTTCTTACTCAATTCATAGAATCAAAATCCCGAGCGTAATATACGTTATGGGTTCCCTATTAATGAAAGCTCATAGATTCATATCATACTTTAAAAATATATAGTGAAATCATGGTAAAAGTCATGTATATACTCCATAGGAGCCATATCTTGAAAATAGTGCTAATACATAGTAAAATTCTAGAAAACATACTACCATCATTTCATATACCCAGATCAAGAATTTGGGAGTAATTTCATAACATACATTGCTGCTTATCATGAGGGTCTTGAAATTCACGGAGAACATATGAGGGATCATGCTTAGATTGAGATCTTAAGACAAAAATTTTTTCTAAAATTTAGTAGCTAGGGTTTTACATAAAACTCGGGACACAAGGATGAAAGGGGATCCTTGTTGAAGTCCCACATACCTGGTTGAAGGATTTCACTAAGGGTCTTGAAGTTGTTGCACCCTGGAGAGGAACCTTAGTACTTGAGCCTTAAAAGAAAAAGAGAAACGGAGAAGAAGGATTCATGAGTGTTTTTGGATCGAATGAGGGACTAGGATAGATATTCCCCTTAAAACCGTCCCACTAAATACCCAAAATGACGTAGTTTAGAAGTTATGAGCATAGGAAATTATAGAAACACCCTAGAAAATTCACATAAAAAAGGACCCTGCCAGTCCTCACAAGGCACTCCACGAGTCGTAGGGTCAGGAACGACTCATGGAGCCAAGTCGTGAAGTGCACAGGAACTTTTCTCAAAAATCCCTCGAATCTTTCGACGACTGACTTCACGAGTCGTTGTTTGACTTAACGACTCGTGACTCTGTCATGCCTCAAAACTGGGGTAGGGCGCAACTGGCACTCGATTCATGATCGATCAAGAAGCCGGCTATATAACATCTATAAATGTAAAACTAAGGCTGACAAAGCCACCTGTCACAACCAACCAAGATAAATACTGGGCCAATAATGCCTTGACAATTATAAATATGCAACCTGGAAAGCCGACAAGGCTACAATAAAGCTNTGCCTTGACAATTATAAATATGCAACCTGGAAAGCCGACAAGGCTACAATAAAGCTAAGCAAAGCAATGAAAAACCAATACGACTACACAACCCACACTAGTATACAAACTATTCCACATCAGCCTCTACAGAGTAAACAAACTAAAATGCACGGGACAGGGCCCCGACCTACCCATGTTGTACAAAAAAATGAAAATAGTCCAAACTAGGGCATGGCTCCTGGAAGAGAGGAACATACCACTATTCTGCTGAAATCTGGCTCCTACTACGTCCGATAATCTGAGCCTCGGCCTGTACCTCAGCACGATTGCAGGAAGGGTCCCAAGATGAAGGGACGTTAGTACGAATAAAATATACTGGTACATAAGGCTGAAAACTATAAACATGTAAGATAAAAATGATAACTAGGCCAGAAATAAGAAGTATTAACAACCCGAAATCCTGAAAATAAAAACCTGACAATAACTCATTATTGAAGTGTAAATGCAACCATCTAATGTACAACAAATACTATAACTGAAATTCCAGCAGACAGCCGACCAAAAAATCTATATACAATTTGTCCAGCCAGTGTATCACACCGAGGTAAAAATAAAAATGCCTCCAGCCAGTGTACCATACCGGGGTAAAATCTGTCCATTCGGTGTACTACACCAGGGTAAAATAACAATACCTCCAGCCGGTGTACCACACCGGGGTAAAATCAATAAATCTTAGAAAAAATCATAAATGGAGCCGATATAGCTTATACTGGACTAGCTCAATACGTACAACACAGAAATGACGAATACTAAACATGTGGCCTACATAGGCCTCCTTTGTAATGCATAACTAGAATTGAGTACATATAACATGTAAAGCTAGAAAATAGAACTTAAATGCATGTATTAAAAACTTGTATAAATCATAAGAAACTACGGATGACCTAAGAGTTTCAACAAAATTTATAGATCGTGTTCAAGGGACATTAGAGCTCAGAAACTCGCTAGCTTGTCGTTCGGCTTAAGGGAAAGGGATTATGAAATCTTCCCTTGCCCTGACATATTTCATAACATACACATAAGATAAAGGACAACCATAACCAGGTAATCCTAATTCGATAAGCTCATTTACTCTTAATAGCTTGCGACGTCTTTATGTGGCTTAAAATCTTTTACGCGTCCTCATCTTAGCTCTTTCACCAATTTCAGTTATCAACCAGACCTTTAAACACATTTAACATTACATATATATACACATGAAATAAAGTAAGGACCATCTAACAATGCCCACACTGAGGGGTCTCCAACTTAATGTACAACTACGACAACAATCAACACAATATCACACTTTAGATGTCTCACTTCGGTTAGGTATAATCTTAACATTTATCCTCAATAAAACATGGAACTTTAAAGATTAAATGAAGCTTAACATACTTCCTCAAGACTTTTAAATAGGTTTATAGCTCATTCGGTTTACAACACATGAATCGTGCTTAAAAGAACGATAGACGGGGCGCCTTACATACCTTTCTCCGATGAACTTTTCTCTAGCCGATTTCCTATCTCAATGATCAGCCTTCAACCTTCTTAATCCAGTGGTTTTACAGGCCAACGAAAAGCTTAATCTATAGAAAAAAATGCAGCCAAAATAACTAACCAGAGGCAGTCACAATAGCAACAACAACACACGGCAACATCAACAATATTTAGCCATTTTCTTAACTAGTTTTCACTAACCTTTGAGGGGGAAACAAGAAGAAATTTTACCTTAGTTTTTCTGTAATTCTACCCCTCAATATGAAGTATAATTCCATAAAAATAAACAGCCAAAACGCCTAAGGAAAACGAGCAAAACTCAGCTCACAAACAGTCCATCGGCAACTCACTTAGCTGCCAATTTCCAGATTTTCGTTTTGCAATTTGATAGGTTTAAAAGGGGCGAAATCCTTACCTTTTCTCCTGATTTCAATACCTACTCAAATATTGATATATAAGCAGTCCAAATAGATTTTGAAACACAGAAAAACTTCTTCAAAACCTTGCCAAAACGAGCTCCAAAACAGCCCCTAACACACTTGTCAAAGTAATCTCAAGTTATCTTGTGATTTTCTTGAACTTTGCTTGATGTTCCTCCTTGATTTTCTTTGTCCTAGCTACTTGAATTGAGAGAGAAATAAAATCCTTAGCAAACTGGTCGATTTAGATTTAGCTGAAAATGTTTTTTATAAGTGAAAAATCAGATTTTAAGTAAATAGGGCGGTGGAGGAGCTAGGGCGTCATGCCCGCATCATCACTCGTGATGCTTCGGTAAAATGCTCATAACTTCTTACTCCGAACTCCAATTTACAAGAGGTTTAATGTTATGAAAACTAGACTCAAATACCTTTAATTTGATAGGTTGTGGAGCTTCTAATTCATTATATATTGGTTGATATGATCATTTAAAGTTGACCCTTATTTATTAACTTCACATACTCTTTAGGTTTTTGATCGTACACATTTCCCTTGTCATCTACGACCAATATACAACCCATTCTTTCCTTAACCTATCATAAAAACATCAAATAATCACCAAAAAAATTTTGGGGTGCTACATTCTTCCCCCCTTAGGAACATTCGTCCCCGAATGTAAATTAATTTCACTTAATATGCTTCAAAATAGATACTCAGTAACTTAAGTATCAAATACATACCTTAACATCACGTCGACATCATAAATAGGTGAGGATATTTATTCTTCATTTCCTTCTCAGCCTCCCAAGTCTCTTCCTGGATGTTATTACTTCGCTATAATACTTTAACTGAGGCGACTTCTTTGGTTCGAAGTTTCCTGACTTGCTGGTCAAGAATAGCAAATGGAACCTCGGTGTAGGTCATCTGCTCAGAAATTCGGACATCATCGATAGGCATAACACGGGTTGGGTCTCCTATACACATCCGCTACATCGATACATGAAATACTAGGTGGACTGCCGCTAACTCTGGTGGCAAATCCAACTCATAGGCCATTTTTCCTATCTTGCGGATAACTCTGTAGGGCCCAACATATATAGGAATCAGCTTGCCTTTTCGGCCAAATCGCATAACGCCTTTCATAGGAGACACTTTCAGGAAGACCGAATCATTAACAACAAACTCCAAAGCTTGACGGTGTACATCTTCATAAGACTTCTGCCTACTCTGGGCTGTCTGAAGTCGATCTCTAATAAGTTTCACCTTGTCAATAGCTTACTGCACTAATTCTGGCCCCAATAACTCTGCCTCGTTGAGTTCAAACCAGCCCACTAGTGACCTGCATTTTCACCCATATAAAGCTTCATATGGAGCCATCTGAATACTTTCCTGGTAGCTGTTATTATAGGCAAACTCAATCAAGGAAACATGATCATCCCAGCTTCTGCCGAACTCTAAAACACAGGCACGCAACATATCTTCAAGCATTTAAATGGTGCGTCAGCCTGTCCGTCTATCTGAGGATGAAATGCGGTACTGAGGCTTACCTGAGTGCCCAGGCCTTTCTGGAAAGACTTCCAGAAGTTTTCTGTGAATTGAGCACCTCTGTCAGAAAT
>JACEIK010000160.1:528536-538690 GCA_018107945.1 Datura stramonium | reverse complement strand
ACTTATTCTTAATCGTAACCTTATTTAGCTGCCTATAGTCGATACACATTCTTAACGACCCGTCTTTCTTTCGCACAAAGAGCACTGGTGCACCCCAAGGAAATACACTAGGTCAAATGAATCCCTTCTCGAGAAGATCTCTCAACTGCTCCTTTAATTCCCTTAGCTTTGTTGGAGCAATTCTATAAGGAGGGATCAATATAGGTTGAGTACCTGGAAGTAGATCAGTAGCACAACCTATCTCCCTTTCAGGAGGAATTCCAGGCAAATCCTCTAGAAAGACCTCAAGGAACTCATTTACAATAGGAATTGACTGGAGAGTCGTAGGCTCACATTCCAAGTTGATTACCCAAAGCAAGTGAGATATACAACCTTTGGATATCAACTTCTGAACCTTAAGATATGAAATAAACTTACCTTTAGGCGTAGCGGCATTACCTTGCCATTTCCGGACTGGCTCGCTGGGAAAATTGAATCTGATAACCTTAGCTCTGCAATCAACATTAGAATAACATGTCGCCAATCAATCCATACCTAAAATGACATCAAAATCAACCATTTAAAGCTTAACTAGATAAGCTAAGTTTGATTTATCACATACCAATACTATGCAGTTTCAGTAAACTCATCTAGCTAACACAGATTCGCCAATTGGCATAGAAACAGAAAATGGTAGAGATAATAACTCAAGGACCGTCCCAAACTGACTCGTAACCAATGGTGTGACATAAGAGAGTGTAGAACCAGGATCAAGTTAGAATATACTACACGAGAATAAATAATCAAAGTACCAGTAACAACATCAGGTGAGACCTCCTGGTCCTGTCGACCGCCCAAAGCATAAAATTGATTCTGGGTTGCCCCAGAACTAGAAGCCTCTCTCCCTCTGCCTCTGCCACGGCCTGTTACTAGCTGAGGATCAGGTCTGGGAGGTCGAATGGAGGATGACGAAGAAACCGCTGATCGCGCCTGATCCACCTCGACCCTATCTGAACAATCCCTCATAAAGTGCCCTAGTTGCCCACAACAATAACATACATCTGCCCCTGACGACACTGACCTGAATGAGATTTCCCACACTGGGGACAAGGCAGCAATGGTGGTTGCCTCTGCCCCGCCCGCTCCTGTCATCGAGAGCTAGATGGAGCTTGGCCTTGGTCTCTTCTCTGTCCCTCAAAACTGAGGTGGGGCACTTCCTATTAGCCTAACCGACTGCCTGGTTGACTGAGCCCCTGGGTCACCCTACGGCCCTCTATAAGGACCCACAGTTCTAGCTCTCTTTCGTTGCTCCTGCTTTCTCCGAGTATCCCGTAATTGATGAACTAAATCCTCTGCCCTTTGGGTGAAATCCTGAATTCGTGAAATGTCCATATGCTCCTGAGTAGATACCCCCCAAGGAATCTCGAGCTATATGAATCCCCAACCCTAACATGAACCGATGAACTCTATCCTCCATTGTCTGAACCATGTGAGGAGCATACCTGGAAAGAGAATTAAACCGAAGAAAATATTCATGCACACTCATACTTCCTTGCTCTATGTGCAAAAACTGCTCAGCTCGAGCTTGTCGAAGCTCCTGGGGTAAATAGTTGTGCATAAAGGCCTCGGAGAACTCTTCCCACTCAGCTGGTGGTGCATCGGCTCCTCTGGATCGAGCCCAAGCCTCATACCACAATATGGCCACATCACGTAGTCTGAAGGCTGCCAAATCTACTTCCTCAGTCGCTGTAGCTCGCATCACCTTTAACACCCTATAAGTCTGATCGATAAAGTCCTGAGGATCCTCACTCGGTTCTGATCCGGTGAATATAGGAGGGATCAAACTCAAGAACTTGCAGGCCCTGGAACTCTCAGTTGTCTGTCCTCTATGTCTCTCCATCGCCTCCAATCGTCGCTCTTGACCTGCGGCTGTACGAGCCATCAGCTGAACAACTCCCTCAAGACCCTGTCCTTCCGGAACAATCGGAGGTACCACAGGCGTGGGAGGGTCTGCCACTCTACTACCCTCAAGTACTACTGGTGCGGGGGAGCTGGAGGTCTATCTTCCATTGCTCTGGCCGGTGCGGGAGGAACTGTAATACTTGGGGAAGGAGATTCACTCTGAACCTCTGACCTGTCTCTCTGATCCACTGGAGGGAGACTAGTACCCTCCCCAACGATTGTGCCAATCAACCTCATAGTCATCTTCCTTGTCACAGGCATACTCTGAAACAATAAAACGATTTAGATATCACAATACTTATGAGCTCGACCTATAGCACAAACTATTAGTAAAAGAAGTGAAACAACTCCTAAATGTCCTGTAGCCTCCCGATTATAAGTATGGTGCACAACATACCCATAAGCGACATGGCTTTGTGGACTCCCTAGGACACGACTTCATTCTGATACCAAGTCTGTCACGCCCCAAAACTAGGGTAGGGTGCAACTGGCACTAGATTCATGATCGATCGTGAAGCCGGCTATATAGCATCTATAAATGTTACACTAAGGCTGACCAAGCCACCTGTCACAACCAACCAAGATAAATATTGGGCCAATAATGCCTTGATAATTCCAAATATGCAACCTGGAAAGCCAACAATGCTACAATAAAGCTAAGCAAAGCAATGAAAAACCAATACGACTACACAACCTACACAACCTACACTACTATACAAACTAGTCCACATCAGCCTCTACAGAGTAAAAAAACTGAAATGCACGGGACAGGGCCCCGACCTACCCATGCTGTACACAAAACTGAAAATAGTCCAAACTAGGACATGACTCCTGGAAGATGGGAGCATACCACTATTCTACTGAATCTAGCTCCTACTAAGTTCAATGATCTGAGCCTCGGCCTATACCTACAGCACGATTGCAGGAAGGGTCCCAAGATGAAGGGACGTCAGTACGAATAAAATTTACTCGTATGTAAGGCTGAAAACTATAAACATGTAAGATAAAATGATAACTAGGGCAGAAATAAAGAGTAGTAACAACCCGAAATTCTAAAAATAGAAACCTGACAATAACTCATTATTGAAGTGTAAATGCAACCATCTAATGCACAACAAAGACTATAACTTAAATTCTAGCAGAAAACCAACCATAAAATTTATATACAATTCGTCCAACCAGTGTACCACACCGGGGTAAAAATAAATATGCCTCCCGCCAGTGTACCATACTGGGGTAAAATCCGTCCAACCGGTGTACCACACTGGGGTAAAATAAAAAGACCTCCAGCCGGTGTACCACACCAGGGTAAAATCAATAAATCTTAGACAAAAGCATAAATGGAGTCGATATGGCTTATACTGGACCAGCTCAAGACAACAACATAGAAATGACGAATACTAACATGTGGCCTGTATAGGCCTCCTTCGTAATGCATAACTAGAAATGAGTACATATAACATGTAAAGATAGAAAATAGAACTTAAATTCATGTAGTAAATTTTTTTATAAATCATAAGGAACTACAGATGACCTAAGAGTTTCAACAAAATTTATAGATCGTGTTCAAGGGACATTAGAGCTCAGAAACAGGCTAGCTTGTCGTTTGGCTTAAGGGAAAGGGATTATGAAATCTTACCTTGGCCTGACATATTTCATAACATACACATAAGATAAAGGAAAAACATAACTAGGTAATCCTAATTCGATAAGCTCGTTTACCCTTAATAGCTTGCAGCGTCTTTATGTGGCTTAAAATCATTTACACGTCTTCATCTTGGATCTTTCACAAATTTTAGTTAGCAACCAGACCTTTAAACACATTTAACATCATATATATATACACATGACATACATTAAGGACCGGCTAAAAATGCCCACGCTGAGGGGTCTCCAACTCAATGTACAACTATGACAACACTCAACACAATATCACACTTTAGATGTCTCAGTTCGGCTAGGAATAATCTTAACATTTATACTCAATAAAACATGGAACTTTAAAGCTTAAATGAAGCTTAACATACTACATCAATACTTTTAAATAGGTTGCTGGCTCATTCGATTCACAACACACGAATCGTTCTTAAAAGAACGATAGACGGGGCGCCTATCATACCTTTCTCCGATGAACTTTTCTCTAGCCGATTTTCTATCTCAATTATCAGCCTTCAACCTCCTTAATCCAGTGGTTTTACAGGCCAACAACAAGCTTAATCTATAGAAAAAAAATGCAGCAAAAATAACTAACTAGAGGCAGTCACAATAGCAACAGGTCGTTGCCTCCCCTTGTCGCCACCACTACCTCGAGACCAACATTCTTTCGACGACCATCAAAATAGGTCATTGCCTCACCTAGCGGTTTGTGGTCACCATCCGTCGTCACTGGAACCTTTATCCTGGCCTTCACTTTGATGACTCTCGGGACAACTCGTTATTGAATTTAATGAGTCGTCAAGTTTCCCGTCCCCTGGAGTCTTGACATTTCAAGTTGCTGCTCGTGCCAAGGACCCCATGACTTGTCCCCTCATCCCACGAGTTGTGGAGTGGGTCGTTACCTCGGAGCTCTGAATAGGGCTTCATTGACTGCTTTCCACGAGTCTCATCACGACTCGTAAAGTCACCTAACGAGTTGTACCACGACTCGTTCTGTGGTGAAATTTTCACTTTCCTTCTGAATTCTTTCTTTAAGTATGGGGTTTGATTAGAAACTTTTGGGGTGTTACATGAGCCCAGTAGTGTAAGGGAGACACTCCTTAACTGGCGAGGACCCCTTAGCTAGGGGCAAAGGAGACATTCTCTACTGGTCAGTACCCCTTATCCTATGATGGCACGTAGTGCTGAGATCTAGGTGCACTAAACCCTAGACTACTCGGTGTTACATACTACTCTCAAAACATACATAGTGTTCTTAGTCATATTTTAAACATGATAGGTTTTGCATGGGCTAGTTAAAAATAACATGATGAATTCATAAACTGTTTGACGTATGTGAACTAGCCATGAAAAAATGGCTGAAGATTCAGCCATGATAAATAAAGTTCATATTCATGAGATTCATACATCCTTGAGTAAATCATGCTAACTTGAAAATAGAGAATCGTGAGAGTTTTTCATAGAAAATTATGTAATCTTAATCATAAATCATAAGTAGATTCGTGAGAGAATCAATTCCATAAGAGATCATAGAGTTTTTGCATAAGAAGGGTCTATCCTTAGAAATTCATGAAAATCATAATACGGGACTTGGAAGAATTGAATTCATGAAATTAGGCTTGAGATTTGGAATGAGGGTGGAAGAAATCCCCCATTCATGTTCCTACATACCTAGGATTGGATGAATTCTTGACTAGACTTGAGACTCGAGAGAAATTTAGAAGAGGGACCCTAGATTCCTTTAGAATCCTTGAGATTTGATCTTCAATCTATGGTGTTTGGAGAGGAATGAAAGTTTAGGCTAAGTTTAACTCTTAAATACCCCACTTAAAAACCTAAAATGACCTGGTTTAGGAGGTAAAAGCATAGGAAGTTATAAAATACCCCTAGAAATTTGCTGTAATAATTTGCCTATCCAGTGCCACGACTCATGGTGGACCCCTCATGGTCACTCGAGCCATGTTGGTCAATCTGTGGACCTCTTCTCACGACCCCAAAGTATCATTCATACCTACATAGTACGATTCGTAGATTCCTTTCGTGGTTACCAGGACTATTTTTAGTTGCTTCTATGAACTTCATCTCACGAATGGTACCATGACCCATACATCCCTACCATGAGTCGTACTGAGACTCTTAACTGAGGGAAAATTCTAGTTTTCCTGTTGGTTTCTACTCCAAGTCTAGGGTCTAATTTTAGTAACTTTTGGGGTGTTATATTATCTCCCCCTTGGGAACATGAGTCCTCGAATGGAGACTAATAGAGCTGAAAGGATAGGGAAAGAGTTGTGATCCCAATACTGAATGCTATAGACTGAATACTGATGGAATAATTGACTCTTAACTGAGATACATCATGAAACATGCAGCATGCATATTAAGACATAAGAGGAACTGAAGGACATGAATTGACATGAGAGTGAGTAGAGTACTAAGGACGAAACTAGTACCTCATGTTAATTCTGAGCTGGAAAAGATTAGGTGAGGGTACTTGGTCATCATATCTACTTCCCAAGTACCCCCCTCTACAAGCTAATTCCTTCAAAGAACTTTCACTGAAGCGAACTCCTTGTCCTCAACTTATGAACCTGACGGTCAAGAATCTCAATTGGAACCTACTCATAAGTGAGACTATCCTTCATGCCAATGCTATCTACAGGCACAACTAGAGTTGGATAGACAATGCACTTTTTCAACAAGGACACATGGAAAACTGAATGCACTTATGCTAACTCTGCGGGCAACACCAACTCATAAGCCACATTGCTAACACATCTCAAAATCCTGTAAGGACCAACATACCGGGGACTGAGCATTCATTTCATGCCAAATCTTATTACCCCCTTCATGGGTGACACCTTGAGAAACACCCAATTATCAACTGCAAACTCAAGCTCTCTCCTCCTTACATCCGCATACGATTTTTGATGACTGAGTTATTTCCAACCTTTCTCTAATTACATGAACCTTTTTCATAGCCTCATGAACTGAATCTGAACCTATCAACATAGCCTCAACTACCTCAAACCATCCAATAGGTGATCTACATCTCCGCCCATAGGGAGCCTCAAATAGGGCCATTTGAATATTGGAGCGATAATTGTTATTATATGAAAACTTAATGAGAGATAAGGGATCAACCCAATTACCCTTGAAATCAATCATGCAAGCTCTCAACATTTCCTGTAGGGTATGAATGGTCTGCTTAGCTTGACCATATGTCTGCGGATGAAATATTATGCTAAGCTTAACCTGAGCACCAAGGCCCTTTTGAAATGACTTCTAAAACTGTGAGGTGAACCGAGCACCCCTATCTGAAATGATGGACAAAGGGAATCCATGAAACCTGGCTAATTTCCAAATGTAAAGTCTAGTATAATCCTTGGCTTATGTAGTCTTAAATAGTAGAAAATGTGCTAACTTAGTCATCTGATCTACAATCACCCATATAAGATCATATTGTCGACATGTATGAGGTAAACCTGTAATGAAGTCTTTGTTTTTCTCTTTCCACTTTCAAGTAGAAATGCTAATATCCTAAATAATGAAAAACACATCCAATTACTACTTGAACACCCTATTCATCAAATCCATAAAAGCTGCAAGAGCATTCATTAGTCTAAAAGACATAACCATAAGTTCATATTGACCATACCAAGTCATGAAGGATGTATTCGGAATGTCACACTCTCTAACTCTGAGTTGGTGATACCTTAATTTGAGGTCAATCTTGGAGAAACAACTATCATCATGAAGTTGATCGAAAAAGTCATCAATCCTAGGAATGAGATATTTATACTTGATTCTGACTTTGTTTAACTCGCGGTAGCTAATGCACATCCTGAGAGAACCATCTTTCTTCTACATGAAGAGGATTGGAGCACCCCATGGGGACTTACTAGTCTTGATGAAACCCTTATTTAAAAGATCTTTCAATTGTTACTTCAACTCCTTAAGCTTATATAAAGCCATTTCATAAGGATTAATGGATATGGGTTGCGTATCAGGCAGGAGGTCGATCCCAAAGTCAATCTCTCTCTCGGGAGGGACTCTTGGTAAATCATTTGGGAACATTCTGAATACTCATAAGCAACAAGAACTGATTAAAGAGTTGGAGTTTAGGACTTAGAATCCTTATCCGAACTAAATGATACACACAACCCTTAGAAATCATCTTCTTGGCCTTAAGAATGAGACAAAGCGACCTATAGGCACTATAGAACTACCCTTCCATTTTAGGACTGGTTCACCTGGAAAATGGAATTTTACTGTTTGGGTTCTACAATTGAATGAATTATAACAAGAACAACTAATCCATGCCAAAGATAACATCAAATTCGATCATGTCTAACACTACTAGGTCAGCTGAGGTGACTTTCTAAAGAACTGTAATAGGGTAGTTTCTATATACCCTTCGTGCTAAAACTAACTCACTGACAGGAGTAGAGACTTAGAAGGGTTCTGATAGAATTTAGGGGCTAAAATCAAAACTTATAACAACATAAGGAGTTACAAAGGATAATGTGGCCCTTAGATCTACCAATGTATAAACATCAAGGTGATAAACTTGTGACATATCCGTCACCACATTTGGTGAGCCCTCCAACTCCTGGCGTGATAAAAATGCATAGAAACAATTTTGGCATTATTCTCCACCTATAGTAGATGATGCGCCCTGCTGGGATGGGCAAGCTGTTGGAGATACTGAAGAAGTGGCTCGGGTATGACCTCCACCGCCACACTATCTAGCTGAAGGACAATCTCTAAATTTTTTATCAGGCTTACCACAACCGAAAAAAGAATTCGGACCAATAAAGCACTCCCCAGGGTAGTTACTACCATACTTCTTACACACTAGGAATGTGTGTCCTTTGGTCATGATCCCTTGAGTCTTAAAGCCTTGTGCTTTACCCCTTTGATCACCTCTGGTCCTGGATGGAGTACTAGTCAAATATAGAGTTGGGAATGATGACCTCTGATGGGACTGTGAATGATTCGCACCATCTTTCCTCTACTAGGAGTACTCAAAGTTCCTTATCCTATCTCTCTTGGTCTCCCTCTCCTTATCCTTCAATTTTCTCTCCTTGATCTGCTGGGCATGAATCATGAGTTGACAGATATCCATGTTACTAATAAGCACAACTAGCTTGCACTCCTTGTTCACCAAGTCTAAGACTTCCAATACAAACTTTTTAATGTGAGTCCTCAACTTGGAAACCATCTCCAGAGCATGCTTGGATAACTGAGTGAATTTCAAGGCATACTCCTGAACCATCATATTATTCTGCTTTAGGTTGATAAACTCTGCAACCTTTTCTTCCCTCATCTCCTAGGGAAAGAATCTGTCCAGGAAAGCTATGACGAACTCATCCTAATTAACAGGAACTGCACCTTCCCTACGACCTTTTTATCTTTGCTTATACCATGTATGAGCCACTCCCTTTAGTTGATAGGAGGCCAAGTCTGCACTCTTCTCTTTGATAATTCCTATAATCTTAGTGATCTCCTAGATCTCATCAATGAACTCCTATGGATCCTTGTCCACCTTAGAACCATGAAACTCCAGCGAGTTCATCCTGGTGAAGTCTCGCACTCTAGTCGCTATAGCACTCCCATTTGGGTTCATAGGTGAAACTGCCAACTAGTTGACCCGAGCCATCATGGCTTGGGAAAACATCTCAAAAGTATACCTAAACTCCACATAAGTCACTTGCTCATTCAGAAGGTCTACTGGAGTTGGTGGGGATGGTTCGCTCCCATTACCATTGCCATTTCCATTTCTTCTTTCATTGGCTCTTTCGGCAGGAATTTTCTGTAAACGTGTATAGCATGAGTCAGAATAATAAGGAGAGTTGGAATTCATCACATAATATAGAATATGAAAGAAGGGAAGTTTCCTAAAATGGCTCTTAGCCTCTTCTTCATAAGAATGACACACTTCACACCCATGAAAAAGACCCTACGTAATGCGACTTTCAGATCTAATAAGACACCTAAACCTAATGCTCTAATACCAAGTTTGTCACAATTAAAGCATAGACCCTGGATGCCACACGATACCTAGCAGATCATATAGTGTTTTCATAAAAAGGTTCTAACCTTGGAAATTTATGAAAATCAGAATTGGAGACATGAAAGAATTGAATTCATGAAATTGGACTTGAGATTGGGTATGAGGGTGGAAGAAATCCCCTATTCATGATCCCACATACCTGGGATTGGATGAATTCTTGACTAGACTTGAGATCCAAGATAAATTTATAAGAGAAACCCTAGCTTCCTTGAGAATCCTTGAGAGTGTGATCTTCAATCTACGATGTTTGGAGGGGAATGCGAGTTTAGGATAAGTTTTAACATTAAATACCTCCCTTATAAAAACCAAAAAGACCAGGTTTAGAAGTTAAAAGCATCGAAAGTTATGAAAACATCCTAGGAAATTCGTATTAAAAATCTGCCCGTCCAGTGCCACGGCTTGTGGTACCCTACCACGGCTCGTGGTGACCCCTGTGGTCACTGGAACCACGTTGGTCAATCTGTGGGCCTCTTCTCACAACCAT
>JACEIK010000160.1:500871-511244 GCA_018107945.1 Datura stramonium | reverse complement strand
TCAAAGGGTGCCCTCATATCACAAACAAGTCTCAACAAACAATAATCACCTATAGCAAGCATGTTTGAACTGAAAATACTATCTGTATTCTGATTTCTTACTCTGAACTCTTTTTCTGCATTACACTGATTCTCATACTGAATTATACTGTATTTGAGATATTATCTGACTGTCTGGCTATATTGTAACTGAGATATTATCTGACTGTCTGCCTATACTATAACTGAGATATTATCTGACTATCTGATATTACTTCACTAACTTTTATTCTAAATATATATATCATAACATTATAAACATGCTTGCTAAATTCAATACACGCTTGCTAAACTCATACTGTACTTCATTATCGACTTTTGAATTCTTTATTCTATGCATCACGCTATCTACTGTACTGGATTACTAACTTGCCGAAGGAAATATCTTTACATACCTTCGCTTCGGCGTTCTCGACTAACTGGCGTAGTTCGGTCAGTACTTCTGCTATTTCGTCCAACTGCATTCATATATCGGTCAATTAGAACTAAATATGCTAATATTCTGGAAGAAAATATTGCTTTCAATATATATATAGCCCAAACTTTGGCTTATCGAAAAACGGTCGAAAACTCNGCTATTTCTCGAAAGTCCAGAAGGGAGAAATACTCACTTTAGGTCTAGGAGTATATTGACACTAATTTGGAGCAATTCCACTTACCTTAGCTCAGTAGCATGACGATTCGCTGGCTGAATTTCACGAAACTAAATCCGTAGGAATGCTCCTTACTACTTAATACCTCAGTATCTGGAGTTAATTTGAGTTTGGACCGCATTTGATGGCGTAATCGGATGAATATTATCAAGGAACCTTCGTTCTCCCTGTTTTCCCTCGACTTTTCTGGAAAATTATATGAAATTTAACATTAAAACCGAAGTTGGAGGCTTTTATACTTGGGGTTGCACCTCAACTCCGCGACACACTGTGTATCACGGAGCATTGCCTCCGTGACACGCTGTGTATCGCGGAGCTGAGCCTCCGTGACACTCTGGCCATCGCGGAGGAGGTCTGGCAGCCTTCTCTTGTGATGGTTCGACGTGTCACTTATCCGGTCTTTCCCCGAGCCTTTTCCTAGCATGTATGACATTCAAAAACTCTTAACCAACATGCGAATAGGCCATCTACATGTCGAGAATTTACGGGGTGTAACATTTATTTTTAACCGTCTAATAAAGAAAAAGTGGAACAAAAAGAGTACATATTATTGTGCTAGGACTACGCTAATGTTCTATTCTCTAATATTATATATCCTCACTCTCTACTATTCTCTCTTGATCTATAATTGAAGATTCGAAGTGGAAAAAGAGTTTATGGGACATCCCTCGTGAATCTTGACACTTTACATGGTAGGAGGCCAAAGCTATTATCAAATCTCAAAGGAGAGTATAAAGTGAAAAGTAAAAATTTGAATAGACTGAGGAAAAGGTAATAAATGATGAGTAGATGAATAAAGAAGTGATCTCTACTATTCCATCAGTGTCAAATTTTAACTTAAAGGTAATTATCTTTTTCATATCATTGATTGATGGATCACAGAAACTTTATCATTTCAAATGATAGTTCCTCCACCGCTATTCCCTTTGTTTTAAAATTCAAAATGATGAGATAGTGAAAGAACAAAAGACAAATGCCTTTATTTTTGAAATATTTTTGAATCATTTGTATCATTTTGATAATCCCCTGAATTTCAATAGTATTGGGAGATTTGTTTTTTTCACTTTGCTTCTCCAAGTTCCAATTCCGATGTATTACTAGTTTTTTTTTTCCTTTCTCAAAGTTAAAATAAGCTAGACTTGTCATATAGGTTTTTCAATGTTCAATATATGTTAGAAAGGAAAATTGAAAATCCATGATGCAGAAATTTTCTGTGTATTTCATTTATAATCTGTATATGTATTTATATAAATAAGGAATATTATCTACTCTTTATATTTGTACATTTGTACATTGTGTATTAGCTATTTCCTACCTAACTAGCTAAATGTTTATCAAAGAAAAGGGAAAGAAAATAATTAAAATAGTTGTCATATACATGTAGTCATTGGAAGCTATTAGAATTATTCTCATCTAAGAACAAATAAAATGTCATGATTGAGAGTTGATGAAATGAATCAACGGTTGTAATCTCTTGTGAAACTTGGAATAAAAAACTTTGATCTAGCTAAAGAATGCTCATTTAGTCTGAAACATGGGTCTTCTCGATCTTCTTCTTTCCTATTTGTTCTACTTTGTAAATCTGTGAAATGAAAAATCATATCCCAACATCCCCCCCACTCCCGATCAAGATGGAGGGGGTGGAACAACCTCAACTTGCCCAAGGAAGAACGATGATGAGGCCAGGAAAGAGGTTTTTTGAAATGTCGGCGAGCTGAGAAATTGAAGGAACAAAAGAATGGGAAATGAGTCCGACAAGGTACCACTAGTATACAAAGTGACAATCGATGTCCACATTCTTAGTACGCTTATGAAAGACCAGATATTTTTGTGATATGCACTGGTGCTTGACTGTCAGAGTGAAGAGGAACAATAAAAGATGATGGAATACAAATATTAGTGAGCAATTGCACAAGTTAAGTTAATTTTGCCACCACGTAATGCATGATCTCAGCCAATGAAGGAGAAATTAAAGATGCTTTTTGAATTTCCCTGAGATGGGAGCTCCACCAAGTTTAATGAAGAAACTACTTACAGATCATCTGGAATCAACAAAAGAAGGGGAAGAGGAGAAGAAGATCCCTATACCGGGATCTGTATAAAGATATCATAGTACCCTTAAAGATGCATCAAAATGAGGCTTGCGAGGGGACTGCATATATTGGCTCAAGTATTGGATGACAAAAGAAAAGTCAGGCCTTGTGTGAGTGAGGAAGTTCAATTTCCCTATTACCCAGCAATAGATAGTGGCATCAAAGAGAAAATCGCCAACATTGGCCTGAATTTTGTGGCTAGGATCAAGAGGAAAAGAGTCAAGCTTCTGATTAGAACAACTAGACTTCGTGAGCAGATTCAGGGTAAAATTTCTCTAATTCAAAATTAATCCATGAGACTCCCTGTCACAATCGAACGTACACTCGGATTGTAGAGACGAGAAAAGGAGCCCCAAGAGACCCAAGTAAACCCATGGAATGAGCGTACATCTAATTCAATCACATAAGAGGAAGACATACATAATAAAACGTAAATATGTCACAAATACGGAGAAAGGACAATACACAATCCATACATGACGGCTAAATACAACTTGTCGTCTGAAAAGCCTCTAATCATGAAAGACGGGTTGATGGGACAACTTCCCAACTAACCCAACAATTTTGAAATTGAAAGAAAAGCATAGAGTCTGAACATATTACCCTCGAAAAATGAGGACTCACCAAATAAGCTGATAGTGATCTCTGAGGAGCTATTGAGGAGGGTGAGCCTGAGTGTCGGGTCTTGTATCATGAAACGATACAATATAGAAAGTATGCAGTCAATACTTGAAATTTACTGAGTATGCAAGGTAAGTAAAACGAACATTTAAAATATATAAATCTCATAAATGATAATAAGAGTAGGACATCATGCTCATGTCATAAACATCGTAACATAACATAAGGCTCAAAGTTTTCAAAACATTTGTAATACAATCATAATCGTAATCGTAAGAGAACAACCTTATTTAACATGACTTGAGCCAATATACATATTCATAAACTTGCATAAATCATGAGGAACAGTTGGAGATTCTCTTAACTGACATACCCCATATGAGCACACATGAAGCCCGACTTGTAACCCTAGTTGGGAGGGTGTCCGTACCTTGCCAAGGGTAGGACCATGAAAGTATGATATAACCACAAAAATGGCCATTTGGGCTGGGGACAATCATGAAAGGGGTCCCAACATACCTACGGTGGCACATAGTTCATGAGATCCGGGGATTAACCTAAGCCCCGAACCTACTCGGTGTTCGATACTACTCCCAAAACATATATAGTTCGCATAATAATGCATACATGAGTTGATGGGCTAGTTAAATCATGATAATCATAAACATGCTTGTACATACGTGAATTAGCCATGACATAAGGCTTGTGAGTCGGCCAAAACATAGTTCATGGTTCATAAGGTTCATACATACTTGTAGATCATGCATATAACTTGAAATTCATAAAATCATGATGGGTAATATAATAAATTCATGATTTTAATCATAATTCATGCTGGGATTATAAATATCATCAATGGAGAAGTAGATCATAAATCGATTCATCATGGGACATGCATAATTAGGCTTAATTACATAGAAATCAAAATCAATAGTATTATAATTAATTTAAATCATAAAAGCTGATCAAAACCCATAGATTATGATAGATTTTAAAATCACAAAACCGATTATCAGATCATCAGATTTTATATAAATAAATTACAAAACCCTTGAGTTTTTTAGTGAAATTTTGTAAATATTATAGAGGAGGAGCATGGGTGTGGAAGAAACCACCCATTGAGAACCTTACATACCTGGGAATACTGGTTCTTAACCTCTCTTGATAACCCAAGAAGGAATTTCAATGAATTTGATGAGTACAAAGCTTGAATCACTCTCCCAATTCCCCTACCTTGCATGCATGAATGAATGAAGTATAAACTGAACTTAAATCCTTTAAATTTTCCTATTCATAACCCAAAACGTCGTAGTTTAGGCCTTAGGATCTTAGGAATTTAAGTAAAAGCCCTTACTAATTCACAGGAAAATAACTACTAGGTGACCCTGACGACTCGTCACTGGCACTCACAACTTGTCACATGGCTCATTGGGTACACTGTCTTGGCTGATCACTGGGCTCCTAATGGATGACATAACGACTCGTTAGGGGTGGCCATGACTCGTGGCCACCAATTGTCAAGTACACTGCCTCCCTTATACCTATTTACTTATATATCATCCAACGACTCATACCGTGACTCGTTGCCTGACATGACGAGTCGTGGTTTCCTCCAGTTAAGTACACTGGTTGACTCCCTCCATTTATTCTTCATCCTCACCCCACGACTAACTTGACGACTCGTGGCAACTGACCACAAGTCATTCCCACGCCCGTGGGGACCCCTTGTACTTCAATTCTTCCCAGCTCCTCCAGGCCTCACCACGAGTCACCCGACGACTCGTGGGCTCTTCTCATGAGTCGTCGAACAACTAGTCCTGCACCTGAAGCACAAATTTTTAGTTTCTCCCCGTTTTAACTTTATGGCCCGATCTTTGAATTCTCGGGGTATAACAATATCTCCCCCTTGGGAACATTCATCCTCAAATGCTAGAAACAAGAAAAAAATAGAAACATACAATTATCATACTCAAATACTAATCATTTTGAACTGATTATTTTTACGAAATGACTATCTCCAATTTATAACGCATAGCTGAACTGATTTCATGCTTCACATACACATTCATACTCATAAATAAAATTTGAACACAAGAACTAAACATGAAAACTAAATAAAGTTGTGGAGCACAACTGATACCTCAAGTTGTAACTGAGCCGGTTGAGAATAAATGCGGGTATCTAGCCATCATATCTGCCTCGGCTTCCCACATAGCTCCTTCAACATGCTGATTTCTCCATAAAACCTTTATTGAGGCTACTTCCTTGTTCCTTAGCTTACGGACTTGACGATCTAATACTCCCACAGGAATTTCTTTATTGCTGAGGCTGTCTTTTACACCGACACTATCCACTGGGACTACTAAAGATGGATCACCCAAGCAATTTTTCAAGAGCAATACAAAAAGACGGGATGAATTGAAGATAACTCTGATGGCAAGTCCAACTCATACTCTACCTTACCAACTCTTCTCATAACTCGGTAGGGACCAACATAGCGGGGACTGAGTTTCCCTTTCTTTTCGAATTGCATGACTCCCTTCATGGGAGATACCTTTAGAAATACCCAATTGTCCACCTCAAACTCTAGATCCCTTCTCCTCACATCGGCATATGATTTCTGACGACTCTGAGTGGTTTCTAACCGGTCCCTTATCAACTGAACCTTTACCATGGCCTCATAAACCGAATCAGGTCCTATCATGGATGCCTTACCAACCTCAAACTATCCGATGGGTGATCTACACCTTCGCCCATAAAGAGACTCGAACGGTGCCATTTGGATGCTAGAGTGATAACTGTTATAATAAGAAAACTCAATCAAGAGAAAGTGATCATCCCAATTACCTTTGAAGTCCATCACACATGCTCTCAACATGTCCTTGAGAGTCTAGATTGTTCGTTCAGCTTGGCCATCCGTTTGCAGAGGAAAGGCTGTGCTGAGCTTAACTTGAGACCCAAGTCTCTTCTGAAAAGACCGCCAGAGCTAGGAGGTAAACTAAGTACCTCGGACTGAAATAATAGACAAGGGCACTCCATGAAGTCGAACCAACTCCCTAATTTATAATTTGGCATAATCATCCACTGAATCCGTGGTCTTGACCGGTAGAAAGTGTGCAGCCTTGGTTAACCTGTCTACCACCACCCAAATGGAATCATAATGTCAGCGAGTATGAGGTAGGCCTGTAATGAAATCCATATTAATCTCTTCCCACTTCCAAGTAGGAATGCTAATATCTTGTAGCACTCCTCCTCGCCTTTGATGCTCGACTTTCAATTGCTGACAGTTTGGACATTTGTCTACGAACTTTGCAATATCCTTCTTCATGCCATCCCACCAATAGATTTCTCTCATGTCTCGATACATCTTCGTGGATTCCGGATGGATAGAATATCTGGTACCATGTGCCTCATGCAATATCTGACCTCTTAAACCATCAACGTCTAGAACACATAGATGACCCTGGTATCGTAGCACACCATCTCCCCCTTGGGATAAAACCTCCACCCTTGGACACCGGACGACTTCTTTCATCTTTACCAACATTGAATTCTCATCTTGTCTAGCCTTCACATCAGTCACCTAGGACGATTCGGATCCGTTTTGCACAACAACACTGCCTTTGCAAGTTGATGAACATCTTTCACCAACTCTTTCTTTCCCTCATCCACGTGGGACTCACTCTCCATAGAGAGCCTACTAAGGGCATCCGCTACTACATTGGCCTTACCCGGGTGGTAAAGGACACTCATATTGTAGTCCTTAAGTAACTCCAACCACCTCCTTTGTCAAAGTTTGAGATCTTTCTTCGTAAACATATATTGCAAGCTCTTGTGATTTGTGAACACGTCCACGTGGACCCCATACAAGTAATGCCACCATATCTTCAATGCTAACACCACTGCGACCAACTCAAGAGCATGGGTCGGGTAATTCTTTTCATCAACCTTCAATTGTCTCGAGGAATATGCTATCACTTTCCCATGCTGCATCAACACACATCCCAGTCTGATGCGCGAAGCATTGCTATACACAACAAATCCGTCCATACCCTCGGGTAGGGTCAATACTGGTGTTGAAATGACTCGGGTCTCCAATTCCTAGAAGCTTTCCTCACAAGCCTCCGACCATTGGAACTTTACCTTTTTCTAAGTCAACCTGGTCAATGGGGTTGCAATTGATGAAAAGCCCTCAACAAATCTTTGATAGCAGCCTGCTAGGCCTATGAAACTCCGAATTTCTGAAGGATTCACCGGTCTAGGCCAATTATTTTGATTTTCTAAGAATCTACCTTTATTCCCTCACTTGATACCACATGGCCCAGAAATGCCACCGAGTCTAGCCAAAATTCACACTTACTAAACTTTGCATACAATTGACGATCCTTGAGAGTCTACAATACTATTCTTAAATGAGCGGCATGCTCCTCCTCGCTCCGAGAGTATATAAGGATATTATTGATGAACACAATCACGAACATGTCTAGATATTGCTTAAACACCCTGTTCATCAGGTCCATAAAAGCTTCAGGAGCGATTGTTAGTCCAAATGACATAACTACAAATTCATAATGGCCATACCGGGTTCTGAAGGCCGTCTTTGGGATATCACACTCCTAAACTTTGAGCTGATGATACCCACACCTGAGGTCTATCTTTGAGAAACATTTGGCACCCCGGAGCTGGTCAAACAAATCATCAATCCTGGGTAAGGGGTACCTGTTGTTGACGGTGACCTTATTCAACTTCCGATAATCAATGCACATCTGAAGTGATCCATCCTTCTTTCGGACGAAGAGAACCGGTGCGCCCCATGGAGACTTGCTCGGTCTAATGAAACCCTTATCCAACAAGTCCTTCAATTGCTCTTTTAATTCTTTTAGCTCGGTTGGAGCCATCCTGTAGGGAGGAATAGAGATAGGCTGCGTATCGGGAAAGAGATCAATACCAAAATCGCTTTTCCTCTCCGAAGGAACACCTGGCAAATCATCGGGGAAAACTTTGAATATTTACACACCATCGGAACTGAATGGATAGTCGGGGTCTCGGACTCAACATCCTTAACCCTAACTAGGTGATACAAGCAACAATTAGAAATCATTTTCTTGGCCTTAAGATATGAAATAAACTGACCGGCTGGTACAACTGAACTACCCTTCCACTCCAAAACTGACTCACCCAAAAATTGAAATTCCACCGCATGGGTCCTACAGTTAATCGAGACATAACATGCAAGCAACCAATCCATGCTCAAAATGATGTCAAAGTTAGTCATGGCCAACTCTACTAAGTTTGTGGAGGTAACCTTACGCAACACTGTGATGGGTCAACCTCTATACACCTACCTAGCTACAACTGATTCACCGACTGGGGTAGAGACGTAGAACAGTTTTGACAGAATTTCAGGGCTAACTCCAAAATTACTAGCAATATAGGGAGTCACAAAAGACAAAGTAGCTTGTGGATCTAACAAGGAATAAGCATTAATATGGAAGACTTGTAATGTACCAGTGACCACATCTAGTGAAGCCTCCTTCTCCTGGCGGGGTACTAGCGCATAAAACCTATTTGTGCGATAACCGCCTGTAGAATTAGTGGAGGCACCCTGCTGAGGGGGTCATGCTGCTGGAGTGGTAGAACTGGCTGAAGGGCAATCTCTGGTTCTATGTTCGGGTTTTCCACACCCAAAACAAGCATTCGCACCGACTAGGAACCTCCTGGGATGATTCTTGCCGCACTTTGCACAAATTGGAAAAGTGCTCTCCACCTGCATGCTACCCTGATCCCTCGACCCTGAAGCCCTTATCCTCTAATCACCCTTGAACCTGGATGGTGTGCTAGCCGATGATGGAGCTGGAGCGATAGACCTGTGTTGGGACTGCTGACGCAGTCCACCCCCTGACCTGGCTTGAGAAACCCCATAGTTGTTGGTCCTGGCCCTCTTGGCCTCCCTATGCCTCCTGAAGACTGACTCCATTTGCTGTGAATGCAATACAATACAGGGAAAATCAATGTCCCGGTGAAGCATGGCGATCCGGCAATCCTTTTCCAAATAATCCACCCCATGCACAAAACGGCTCACCCGAGCCCTCTGATCCGCCACCAACTCTGGAGCATACTTGGATAATCGGGTGAACTACAATGCAAACTCCTGAACAGACATATTACCTTGCTTCAAATTAAAAAACTGGGCCTCCTTGAGCCCTCATCTCCCGAGGGAATAACCGATCCATAAATGCCGTGTGGAACTCTTGTTCGACCCTTTTCGCGCATACCGCAAGCGTACGGGTCGTGCAAGTAATATAGTGGCTCTTTTTAAGAACCGGAATGTCGAACCCACAGGGACTGGACCCATTCCTCTANTATTTTTAGCCAGCTCAGCAGGACAACCTGTCACCTGCAATAAGTCAGACTAAGACCAAGTTTCTCAACACTTAAGGAAATTTTAAAAATCACACAAAAACAGATAAATTATGAAAACTTCGCCGAGTCCCCGGCAATGGCGCCAAAAACTTGGCGTCCCCATTCGCGCATACCGCAAGTGTACGGGTTGTGAAAGTAATATAATGGCTCTTTTAGAGAACCGGAATGTCGAATCCACAGGGACTGGACCCATTCCTCTAACTATCCATTTCAAGTGTCATCTTAAATATCGAAAATGTCGATTATAGAAGTTTTCGAGGGAGATTTAATTAAGTCTAAATATGGTCAACGAAATATTCTGAATTCACTCTAGGAGAAACATAGAGTTAAAACCAGATAATCATGCGATACTACGATTTGCAATGGTTTAAGTGTGAAACTATTGATTGTCGTCTTACATAATTAAAATTGCATGTTCATGGTCTTTCGAGCCTCTAAACACGATAAACTAGCCTCGCTGCATCATTGTGAGCGAGGATGCTAATTCTAGTTCGTGGGTAATCAATTATGTTGTGGTTTACGTGGAAATGATTAGGGACTTTCGT
>JACEIK010000160.1:446795-465746 GCA_018107945.1 Datura stramonium | reverse complement strand
ACGTGTCACGGAGCCAACGCGGAGGCTCCCCCTCCGTGACACGTTGCCATCGCGGAGGGGCTCTACCCCGGCTCCTTCCGCGATGGTTCGACAGGTTTCTTGTCAGGTCTTTTCTCGGGCCTTTTTCTAGCACGTGTGGCACTCAAATGCTCTTAACCAACATCCGAATAGGCCATCTATGTCCCGGGAATTTTACGGGGTGTAACATTTTTCGGCAAATCGTAACCCCGCCGAGCCAAAGTTGTCAGAATTGCTCCAAACTAATTTCTATACGATCACAAGTTTTAAGTAAGCATTTCTCCCTTCTGAACTCTCGAGAAATAATATGTTTTCGGTAGTGTTTTTTAAAGTTAAAGAATAGTTAATATTGGTATTAAAAGTTATCATTATATGCCGAATTTGGTATTGAAATTTATCTCTTTCTCCCAGTGTAACGGTTACAGCTGAAGAGAGCTGGCGAATATAAGTTGAAACTCGGTGGTTATTCAGGAAACAACAATTGAGGTATGTAAGGATTAATCCTCGGCAAGAATACTCATTGTAAGGTCATACGACTTATGCTCTCAAATAGAAATGATGATTTTATATACTGTAGATAGCTGCTACCATTAAATGATGATTAAACATGTTAGAACTAGTTGTTGCTGGTCTATAAGGATCAGATATGCCGCGAGTAACTGCTATCAGTACATCGCGGGTATATATATGTTGTGGTTAGCTGCGAGAAAATGTATACAGATTATACCGTGGTATCTCTCATCAAGAAAAGACACGATAAGTATGATATATGCTATAAGCGTCATAGAAACTCTTCTATTACTCAGTTCATTATTTTAGTAGGATTGTATGTTTGTTGCCAGGCCTAGACCTTAGGAGCTCATGAGAGTTATCGAGCCTAAGCTAGTAAGTTGAACAAATTGGGCGCAACTGGGCGGCTTAACTACCAGTTGGGCGCCTGTTTTTTTCGGGAAGCATGCCCAGAGGCCATTGGCGTACCTTTACGCCCCAGGGCCAGAAATTCAGATAAGAAGGATGTACTTTAAATTCATTCGCCTAGGGTCGTCTAGTGAGTTCAGTGACAACCTACCATCTAGTTAGCTACTATCAGTAATTTTCAATCCTAGTTGACTTAGCATTTAACCTACAGATCTCCCAGGAAGCCAGTTCAATTGTGCAGGTCAAATAGACCTGTGGGTACCCTAAGGAAGGATGCCTTATTAGCAGTTTAGGTCGGGCCAGCACTCCGCCTAGTCCTTATAAGGTACTCAGGTACAGATCGCCAGGAGTGACTAAGTCTATATAAACTTGCCTATAAGGTTAAGAATCGCCCAGAAAAGTAATATAAGATCTGATTAGACCAAGATGAGGTCTAAGGCACTAGTAAGTACCATCTTAGTATAGTACTACCCGCAGGCTAGAGACGTCGGTAAGATTCCCGTGAATGATTAGGGGCCGATCGCGTAAAAGCATGTTCGGCCAACACCAGCCTTACAATGTTTCTAAGCAGAGGAACTAAGTAGTTAGCCATTCACGACCCCACATTGATTATAAGTTATAGTTGTCCGGGCAGGACATTTAGAGTCATGTTAGACCACTCCAGATCTCGCCCTATACAATTTAGACCATTAGAGATCATGATCACTATCAGGATCCTCTGATCAGATACAGGTGCATGGTGTGCCTGCTAGTAGCCTTTCAGACTATCCTAGGGGGCGAGCAGAGGTGGCGTTAGGCCTAGAAGACCAGTTACGCCTTTTGAGTGGCTATATTAAGATGTTAGTACAACACCTTGGTTGGGGTTTCTCTCAGTTAGGAGCCATCCATGACCACCCCAGGGTTACTAGCTGGGTCGGCACCCGCCAGGGGCGAGATGACATCACTCCAGAAGAGTGACATGCCATCCGCGAGGGATGAAGATGGGGTCCCAGGTCCTCATACAATCCATTCCATGGTTGGACTATTTATATGCCGATCGACACNATATCATATATTAGGAGTTTGCTGAACTCAGACACAAGAACAGTACAGGGGCTGAGCGGGCTCAGTTATAGACCCAGGGGACTGGTAGGTTTGCTATAGCACCAGTAGAGTCATAGAAACCTGGTTAGAGGTAGATAGATTGAAGTGCACTCACCAGGGCTTATGGGGGCCCCTGGTGGGTTATTTTGTGCTAGTTGTACCTTCTAAGCTTATGGGGGCCAGGTGAGGTTCTTGTTTTTATTCTTGTCTGCTAGCTTTAGCTTATGAATATATGATTATGTGGTCATCTCTCATGTATGTGTAGTGTTTTATAGATGCAGATTACGAATAAGCCAACTTATAGGTTAATCTTTTTGCCCCTCCTTTCTTCTCACTTTCAAGATTTCACAACTTTTATTCAGCTTATTCACTGTCTTACTTACTCAATACATATTGTACTGATGCCCAAATATAGGGCACTGCATTACTTTCCTGCAGGTTTAGATATACAGGGTTCAGGATCTTCAGTAGCAGCTGTTCAGAGTCACAATTGGGTCATCTCCTTTCATTCGGAGTTTCCAGGTTGTAGATACTTCTGTATATAGGTTGTATATCATTTTTTGGTAGGCTGGGGCCCTTCCCGACCACTATTTGTACTCTTAGAAGCTTACAGATTACAGTAGTTAGTTAGTTAGTTGTATGTTTGTCGTGTGGGGCCTTAATCTGTTATGTTTTATATGCTATCCATGTGGGGCCTAGGATAGTAGTTTATCTTTATTTCTGTTATAACTAGACAACATGGTAGCCTTGTCGGCCCGTATAGGATCCCTTATGTTGCCTGTTGTTGGTTAGCTATTTTCATTTACAGGTGGCTATATGGCCTTGTTGGCCAGAGGCTATATTTATAGCCGAGATATAGCTCGTTGTTTTCTTGAATTGACTCGCAGGTGGGCACCAGACGTGCATGAGCCCAGCCAGGTCAGTTAGTTACAGTGTGGCACCAGGTACCAGTCATGCCTCCCAAGGTGGTACGTTACATATATCTTTCATAGCCATATATTGCAAAACATTCTCCTCAGGTATAACAAGAATATTACTCATAGGACCAATAGGATACCTTTTGGGTTTGAATTTAAAATTTGGTGGAAAGCTAATCAGGAGAAATTATCTAAAAAACTACAGCAATTGTCTATTATGTGATTGGTTTTCCAAAAGTAGGTCATAGGAAAATTTCTTCTTGGTTTTTGAATTTCCTTTCATATCATACTTATACCTTTGATGCTTATTCCCATACTTTTGCTTACCGGCAAAAAAAGTTGATTCACTTGAATGATAATAAATTTGAGTTTTCCTTTGTTTCTCATCACTAATTAGCATGGAGTATGCATGTTTGCTAGAAGGCAGAGGAGAAAACATCAGTAAGTTTTTCTTAGCCCCAAAATAAGCATTATTTAGTTTCATAAGGAACTGAACGAGCCTACCTTCTTGTTGAGACTTGTTAGTTTTTACTTTTTCACCATAAATTCTTTCACAATTATAGCACCAGGGATATCAAGACTAACCTGACTTAGAGTCTTTTGAGTTTAGTCTAATAACTTGCTGCATCTAGGTTGCCTTGCACTGATTCACTAATTTGTTTTTGTAGCAGATTAAGTTGAGTTCCATTGCTTTGTGAAATCTTTTTTCAAGCTCCTTTTGATCTTTCTTGGATGTTATTAAATGTCGAACACTCTCAGCAATGACTTTTGAGAGTGAATTTAATAGCCAGAAAATCACCATGGCATTGCATCTTGTCTAAGTTATAATGAAATCTGAAGAATTATAGGATTGAAAAATGACTCCATCGATTAATCCAAATTATTTTTAGTAGACAAGGCTATCAAGATTCCCCTTCGCCAACCTCCATATTCCTTTCCATCAAAAACAAGAGTTTACTAGTATTACTTCTGGTGAATTTGAGGTGTGAAGGAAAAAATAATGAGTTGAACCAATGGAGTTCTTACTGTTCCAACGTCAATAGTGGCCCCAACCTGAGTACAATCTTGAATGGTGGGAGTTTCTTCACTCATTCTGTAATGACCCGCCTATCGTTACGGGGGAAGGGGGTAAGTCAAAAATACCCTTCGCTAGCCTATGTTGTTGGTGGGAAGGTGTTGTGTGAGTGTTAGTGAAATTTTAAAGTTAGAAAATGGTATGTGTACAAGAAATGGGAGATACTAGTTACATGGGACCGCTGTATTAGAGGGATAACCGTTGCAGTGAGATTGCTAGCATGGTCGGAGGCCTATCGTAATGAACCAGGAGGTTTACTATCGGATCCGATGTGATGGTATCTTGGGCGCTATAGGGGGTCCGCTGCAACGAAAATATAACCAATGTAGCAGACAACAGGAGTTTGTAAGTGGGTATTAAGTGAGATTTCAGGGGGTTTACCCTATTATTCAAAGCATGACCTATTGAGAACTCAGAGCAAATTCTCATGAGCAGAGAAGTTTTTCTTCCCCAAGGTAAAAGCTTCAATCAATTCTCTCTACTTTTAACTCCCTAACCCCGTAGAATAGAAAGGGAGATCTCTAATGGTAGAAATTCTGGTTGAAGAACCCTAGAATAGTGGAACCATGGCTGATTAATAAGGACTAATAGGTATTGAATCCTAGGCCTAGAAGTGGGTAATTAGCACTTTCTAGGGAAAATGTGAATGCATTACTTCATCATTAAGATGAATGGGGACATAGAGTCATAAAGCTTGGACCTTTAGTATTAAAGACTATTTGAAAAAGGATTGAGGGAGTAGAAAATCCTTGAGTTGGATTAGAATGGTCTTGGAAGATTAGGGTATGATAATCTACCTCTTGGGTAATGAATTGAACCATGGTAAGGGGTAAAATTAGTGGAGTTTAAATTCCCAAGACCCTTATTCGAAGAGTAAATACTAGGTTACTTTAAATTTATTTTTGTTGATTTTGAATGTTCAGAAGTGTTGTGGAAAAGCAAGGATCCAGTAGAGTGATTGTTATTCAAATCATTCAATCGAGGTAGATTATAGTTTAGAAGGAGTTAGAATTTGAATAATAGCATGTATTTGTGTGGAATGATTATGTGTGAATTGGTCTACCAATATTACTTGTTGTAATATTCCCTTGCTAATGATTATGTGTGATTGGTCTCCGGACATTGCTTGTTGTAATGTTCCCTTGTTAAATACCATTGTTGAATAATGTTACTATGAAATCATTACTTGTGTGATGTAGAAATTGGATGTTGAGAGGTTTTTCATATTTGTTTGTATTGTCTGAATGTGATCCATGAATTGTGTGAATATTCAAGTGAGGGAGGTAAGATGAGGCCTACTAAGGGTCAAATAAATAAACTAAGTGGTAAAACACCGAGACGTGCGAATAAAAGTGGATAACATGATTATCCTGATATGAGTAGCTCATGCCCGAGGGGAGCATCTAAGTGAGCAATAATGGTTGAGTGGCTCGTGTCCGAGGGGAGCATCCAAATGAGAAGATGTGTAGGAGCAGGTACTATGCCGATACACTACATGAATTCCTAGAGTCTCCCACAGATAATGACTAATAGGAAAGAAATAAGACCCTCTGGCATGTGTATACATCAATGATCAGTTTTGGAGTATTTATGGTGATGTGATGGAGGCGTGGGAGGTGTGTACCTGGCATATCACCATTTGTTGCATTATTTGACTGAGTGTGAAGAAGTAAGACCGATTTAGGAATGTGAGAACTTGAATGAACTAAGTTCATGTCCATGTATTTTGTGTATTGAATTATTGATGTGTTTATGATGAATTGTCGATAATGGTAAGGTTAAGAAATAACTCTTGATGTGTTGTGAAATCTACTATGAGTGATTCTTTATATACTCTATATGATTATGGNATTGTTGTATTGAAGACGATGAGCAGCTTGTATATTTGTGATGATTAAAATGTTGTAAAGGGTTAAGGGAATTGTAGTTCTGCAACTAAGTCTAGTTACTGCGAAGGCAGTACCACTGCAGCGGGACATATTCCCCTGCAGTAGTCAAGTGACCGTTGTAGCGAGGCATAATCTAGTGGGCAGGCCAGCTAACACCCTACACAGATTGAATTTCTAATTGAGTATTATTTACTGAACTTATGCTCTGAGATGATTGAATATTGTTATTTCGCTTATATGTTTTTTTAGTTAAGGTCGGTCGATGATGCCTACCAGTTATGTCTTTTGTACTGATGCTACTCCTCCACTTCTTTTGTAAGTGCAAACCTCAATCCTGGAAGCTCATTTCGACCCCATCTCTAGAGCAGCAGTAGATTCGTTGAAGGTGTGCGGATTTGGATATGCTGTTTCATTTCCACCACAGAAGATGTCTTTTTTCCAGAGATTGACTTTCTTTGATTTTCTTGAATTACTCCTTTTTAGACAGTTTTAGGTAGATGTCCTCATGTACAATGATTTTCAAGTTCTGGGATGTACTAGACGGTTTTGGTGATTATATTCTTTAACTTTATTATAGCTTATGTTAATTATTATTCATAATGTGATTTACTCATATCTGTTGTCGAATTTGAGCAATTAGTTGGGATTCATTGGTTCGCCCACTGGAGGAGAGAGTGTGGGTGCTAATCACGACTTCTTGGATCATGACAAAGTTGGTATCAAAGCTCTAGTTTCATTGATCTCATTGTACGAGGGTGAGTTTAGTAGAGTCTCGTGGATCGCTGCAGAGACATCTGTTACTTTTCTTTGGGTGGCTATAGGACTTTAGGAAAACTCCCTTCTTTCTTTCCTTTTCATGCTATTACTTGATTCCAATTGGTATTTAGTAATATAAATTTGTATTTGAAAAATTCTTCTTTCTTTCTCTCATAGATAGCGAGAACACGTGCAGGCAAAAACTGAGAGGAAGCACCCGATCCAGCAGCAGCAATCGTAGTTTCTTGTAGAGGTTGCGGGTGGAGGCATGTTGCTTCTAGAGGAGGGTCCCATGCTCTTGCTCTTTTTTGGGAGAGGTCAACATCTCCATTACCTTCAGCAGTTCAAGAAAGGGTGGCTGTGGATAGAGGTTTGTACATAGGGAGAGGTTGCAGCTACTCCAACATCCTCCGAGGTCCTGGCTTAGGTCTTGAATCTTGTAAGAGGCCTCGTGGGTAATGGGGAAGCACTAGCGACTTTTGTAGGGCAGCAGCCAGGAATACAACATGCAGCTGTTGTGACTTCGCATATAACATTTAAGAGGCTGTGATGTTCATGAGGCCAGTAGCTGGATCGGTAATGACTAGAGAGAAGCATGACTTGTTCTACAAGTTTACGAAGATGAAGACTCCCACCTTCTATGGCACTGAGGTGGAAGACGCCTATGAGTTCATCATCAGCTGCCATGAGAGGCTCCATAATATGAGGGCGGTGGAGAAGTATGGGGTGGAATTTTTCACCTTCCAACTAATGGGTAATGCTAAGCACTGGTGGAGAGCATTTATGGAGTCCAGACCGGCGAGGAGACCACCACTGACCTAGACCATGTTCTACTCCACATTCCTGGAGAAGTGCCTCGTATCCTGCGAGATAAGAGGCAGGACGAATTCACCACCATTGAGTTGTGGAGTTCTTCCATTGTAGCATATGAGACTCGATTCCACTCACTATTCAAGTATGCCCTGATGTTATTTCCCACAGAGGAGGAGAGGATCAGGTGGTATGTTAAGGGCTTGAATGTGGGTCTCAAGTTGTCAGCCCATAAGATGGTCTCCGCGGGTAAGACCTTCCAGGAGCTAGTAGAATTTGTGAAAAATGTGGAGGGGGTGAAACATGATGGTTATGCGAGGAATGCTGAGAAGAAGGATCAGATGGTGTGTACTTTTAGTGTTTCCTTTTCTAGGACTCCAATTCCCCAAGGCTACTCGGGACACCTTGTTCAGTCAGCTATGCAGGTGCCAGCCAGAGGTTCGCCAAGGACTACTCTGCGACCATCAAGGGTATTCAAATAGTTAGCTCAGATTTTGGGGCTCTCCCTATTTTCTCCGTTCCAACTCAAAGACCAGTGCTTGAGAAAAGGTGTGCTACTAGTTTGGGGAGTATGGCCATATCCGTAGATGGTGTCCAAGTTTGGTCATGGCGGGCAAATTTTCCGCAGCCTGCTCCTTGATCTCCCACCCTTTCCTAGAGAGGAGGGAGTGCATTCAGTAGGAATCACCCATAGTTAGGGAGGGGTAGTCAACCAACAGTTAGACGTGGCACCAAGTCAGGTAGAGGAGGTTCTTAGACCGAAAGGGGTGGCAATCACTATGGCAGAGAGTTTCATAGCCCAATAGGGGCGAGTCTCAGGCAGGTAATCAGGTACTCTTCTATGTATTTCTTAGTCGGCCCGAGGCAGAGGCTCCAGATGTCGTTATCATATGTACGATTTTTTGTATGTGACAAAATGGCTATGGCTTTGTTTGATCCTGGATCTACATTTTTTTTGTCTGCTTATTTTGCTGTAGGGTTGGATCTTGTGATTTACTTGATATTCCTATCCATTCGTCTACTCCTTTTGGGGATTCTGTAATGGTGGATAGGGTCAATCATGCTTGTTCAGTGGACTTCATGGTTTGTGATATTCGAGTAGATTTGATGATCTTAGATATGGTAGATTTTGATGTGATTTTGAGAATGACCTTGTTGTCTCCGACCATGCTATTTTGGATTGCCATCGTAAGACAATCACCACAGCAGGGTCAGGGTCGCTAGGTTGGAGTGAAAGGGAAATTGTATCCCCACACATAAGAAACTCATATCTTATATTCATGCTCGAAAATTGATAGGGCAGGGGTCTTTAGCATATCTAGCCTACATTTTGGGATACCAATTTAGAGGGTCCTTCCATAGAGTCAGACCTGGTAGTTTGTGAAATTCTTAGAGGTATTTCCTGTGAATCTAGATGGCATGCTGCCAGACTACGATATTGACTTCTGCATGGATTTAGAGAAAGTGACCTGACCTATTTCTATACCACCATACAGAATGGAACCAACCAAGTTGAGGGAACTTAAGGAGCAGTTGCAAGAGCTACTTAGTAAAGGGTTTATCTGGTCGCGTGTCTCTCTATGGGGTGCTTCGATCGTGTTTGTAAAAAAATGACAATAGAACATGGATGTTCATAGATTACCGTCAACTGAATAAGGTACCCATATGAAGTAAATACCCTCTTCCCCCGATAGATGGCCTATTTGATCAGTTTCAGGGGGTAGTAATATTCTCAAAAATTGACTTGAGATCAGGCTATCATCAACTAAAGATTCATGCTGAGGATATTCCCATGAAAGCTTTTCGGACCAGGTATGGACATTATAAGTTCCTAGTCATGTCCTTTGGACTCACCAATGCTCCAGCAGCGTTCATAAGCTTGACGAACAGTATCTTCAAACCCTATCTAGATTCATTTATAATCGTTTTCATTGACGATATTTTGGTGTACTCTAAGACTAAGAAGGAGCATGAGAATCATTTAACAATTGTGTTGGGGTTGCTAAAGGAGAAACAACTGTATGCTAATTTCACAAAATTTGAATTTTTGCTTGAGTCGGTGACTTTTCTGGGGCATGTAGTCTATAAGGAAGGGATTAAGGTTGATCCACATAAGGTGGAAGAGGTTTGAAATTGGGCTATGCCTACTACAGTAACAGAGGTTTAGAGTTTTGTGGGACTGGCCAGCTATTACTACCAATATGTAAAGGGGTTTGCAGCCATTGCCTTGGTGTTGATAAGGCTGACTCAAAAAGATGTGCCTTCCCAATGGTCTGAGGATTGTGAAAAGAGTTTTCAAAAGCTCAAAATCTAGATAACAATGACACCTATCCTGGCACTACCGATAGAAGGTAAAGATTTTGAAGTTTATCGTGATGCCTCATGGTCTTGGTTGGGTGCTATGTTAATGCAGAAAGGACAGGTCATTGATTATGCTTCGAGATAGTTGAAGGTGCATGAGAAGAACTACCCCACACATGTCTTGTAGTTGGCAGCGGTGGTGTTCGCCCTGAAAATCTGGAGGCATTATTCGTATGAGGCTCATTGTGAGGTGTTCACAAACCATTGCAACTAGCAATATGTATTTTCCCAGAAAGATCTTAATCTAAGGTAGTGGAGATAGATAGAACTGCTTAAGGTCTATGATTTTAAAATTTTGTATCACCCAAGAAAGGTAAATGTGGTGGCAGATGTCTTGAACCGAAAAGCCACGAGCATAGGCAGTCTGGCATGTTTAGAAGCTACCCGACGCTCGATGGCTAGACAAGTTTAGACCTTTGCCAGTAGTTTGGTGAGACTCATGTTGGCAGAGACAGGGGGAATATTAGCTAGTGTGGAGTTTAAGTTATCATTTCTAGAGGAAGCGAAAGATAGGTAGTTTGAGGATGCAAAACTGACTAATATTCGGGACAAGGTCTTATGAGGGAAAGCTAAGGAAGAAACATTAGATGATGAAGAGGTTCGAGAATAAGGGGACGTGTATGTGTTCCTCGGGTTGGTGAGCTGATAAAAACCATCCTGGCAGAAGCTCACAACTTGAGGTACTCATCCATACTAGGGTTACTAAAATGTATCATGACTTGAAACAACATTATTCATGGGGAAAAATGAAGAGGGTCAGTGCAGGTAGAGGTTAGGATGGCTAGTTGAGTAGCAGTTTGTGAGATCAACAGATGGTTGGTATGCTCCTTTCTTCCTCGAGCTAGGGCTTAGTTATTTATTCTTGATTTTTGAGATGCAGTTATGGGTAGGTCGGAGCCCTATTACGACCATCAGTCAGTTTACTCTTTAGAGGCTTTGTGGACTTAGTGTGTCCATTGTTATTCAGTTTGTGGCCTCGTCGGCTTATTGTTGCTTGGTTTAGCACACTAATTGCCTTGGTTGCATTTCAATTGTTTACCCCATATTGTTGAGACCCTATGGGTCCAGTTTATTCTTCAATTGATTGTGACAGGTGGCCTGGATGGCCTAAGTGTTACAGTTACAGATGTCATATAGCCGGCTTCTCGATCAATCATGAATCGAGTGTCATTTGCGCCCTACCCCAATTTAGGGGCGTGAAAGTATTGGTATCACCTTGTGTCTAAGCTATCAACATGTGATGTATGAGTATCAAAAGCTGTGGGAGTACTTTAGAGGATTCCCATCCCAGAGTGGAAGTGGGAACAAATAGCAATGGATTTTGTGGTTTGTCTTCTGAAGATGTTGGGGAAGTTTGACTCAATTTGGGTCATCGTTGACAGACTGACTAAGTCTTGCCACTTCCTACCTGTTGAAGTGACTTATAATGCTGAGAGATTAGCTAAGTTGTATGTGAAAGAGGTGATTCGGTTGCATAGGGTGCCAGTGTCGATCATCTCGGATAGGGGTACACAGTTCACCTCCCTTTTCTAGATGACCTTGCAAGCAGAGTAGGTACCAGGTTGGACTTGAGCACAGCCTTCCATCAACAGACAGACGGGAAGTTGGAAAGGACAAGTTAGGTGTTATACGATATACTTCGGGCTTGCATGATTTATTTTGGTGGCCAATTGGATAAATTCTTACCTTTGGCAGTGTTTGCTTACAATAAAAGATATCACTTGAATATTGGTATGGCGTCATTTGAAGCTCTATATGGGAGAAAATACAAGTCTCCAATCAGTTGGTTTGATGCATTCGAGGTGAGACCTTTGGGCACCGACTTTCTTAAGGAGTCCTTGGAAAAGGTTCGGGTAATTCAGGAATTACTGGTTGCTGCTCAAACCAGGCATAAACAATATGTAGACTGAAAGGTGAGGGATATAGAGTTCATGGTAAGAGAGTAGGTGTTGCTCAAGGTATCCCCCATGAAGGCAGTGATGAGGTTTTGAAAGAGGGGAAAACTTAGCCCGAGGCGCATTAGGCCATTTGAAGTTCTTCGGCGTTTTGGGGAGGTAGCCTATGAATTAGCCTTGCCACTAGGATTGTCAGGAATACATACAACATTTCATATCTGCATGTTGAAGAAATAACATGGGGATGGGTCGTACATAATCAAATGGGGATTCAGTGTTTCTTGATGAGAACTTGTCCTATAAGGAGGAGCTCGTGACTATAGTAGATAGAGAGATCCGCATGTTGAGATCAAAGAAGATTGCAACAGTAAAGGTCTACTGAAAGAATCATCCCATAGAGAAATCCAATTGGGAGATTGACGCCAATATGCGAAACAAATATCCCCAACTGTTTATAGAATCCAGTATGTCTTTTTTCTCGCTTTGATAGTCCATTCAGGGATGAACGATATTTTAGTTAGTATCTGATGTATCGAGCTGCCTGTCATTTACAGGGGGAGTCAAAAACACCCCTCACTAGCCTAAGCTGTTGGTGGGAAGGTGTTGTGTGAGTGTTAGTGAAATTTTGAAGATGCGGTATGGTTTGTGTGCAGGAAATGGGAGGTAATGGTTACGGGACCATTACCATGGTGAAATGTGACTGCTACAGCAGATGATGGGACTCAATAAGTGGGATTTCAGGGGTTTACCCCTTATTCAAAGCACGACCTGTTGAGAACTCAGAGCGTATTCCCAAGAGCAGAGCAATATTTCTTCCCAAGGTAAGAACTTCAATCAATTCTCTCTACCTTTGACTCCCTAATCCCGTATAATCGAAAAGGAGACCTCTAATGGTAGAAATTCTAGTTGAAGAACACTAGAATAGTAAAACTAGGGCTTCCTAATAAGGACTAGGATGTATTGATTCCTAGGCCTAGAAGTGGGTAATTAGCATTTTCTTGGGAGAATGAGAATGAATTACTTCATCTTTAAGAAAAATGGAGACTTAGAGTCATAAAGCTTGAGCCTTTAGTATTAAAGACTATTTGAAAAAGGGTTGAGGGAGTAGAAAATCCTTAAGTTGGATTGGAATGGTCGTGGAACGCTAGGGTATGATAATCTACCTCTTGGGTAATGAAATGAACCGTGGTAAGGGGTAAAATTGGTGGATTTTGAATACCCAAGACCCTTTTTCAAAGAGTAAATAATAAATTACTCTGAATTTGTTTTTGTAGATTTCGAATGTTTAGAACCACTGAGGAAAGGAAAGGCTCTAGATGAGTGATTATTATTCAAATCCTACAGTCAACATAGGTTATGGTTTATAAGGAGTTAGACTTGGGATAATATCATGTGTTTCTGTGGAATTATTATGTGTGATTTGGTCTCCGGATATTTCTTGTTGTAATATTCCTTTGTTAAATTCCATTGTTGAATAATTTTACTATTAAATTGATACCTATGTAATGTGGGAACTGGATGTTGAGAGGTTGTTCATATTCGTTTGTATTATTTGAACGTGATCCATGAATTATGTGAGTATTCAAGTGAGGGAGGTAAGATGCAGCCTCCCAAGGGTCAAATAAATAGACTGAGTGGTAAAACATCGAGACGTGTGAATAAAAGTGGATAACATGATTGTACTGATATGAGTGGCTCATTTATAAGGGAAGCATCTAGATGAAAAATGATGGTTGAGTGGCTCGTGTCCAAGGGGAGCATCCAGACGAGCAGATGAGTGGGAGCAAGTACCACGCTAGTACAGTACATGGATTTCGTGAGTCTCCTTCTTGTAATGACTAGAAAGGAAGAAATAAGACCCTCTAGCATATGTATTCATTGATGATAAGTTTTGAAGTATTTAAGGTGATGTGACGAAGGCGTATGCCCGACATATCACCATTTGTTGCATTATTTGACTGAGTGTAAAGAAGTAAGACCGGTTTAGGAATGTGAGAAGTTGAATGAACTAAGTTCCTGGCCATGTATTTTGTGTATTGAACTGTTAATGTGTTTATGATGATTTTTCAATAATGGTAAAGTTAAGTAACAACACTTGATGAGCTGTGAAATCTACTGTGAGTGGTTCTTTGTATACTCTATGTAGTTATGGTATATTGATTATTGTATTGATGACGATGAGTAGCTTTGATTTTGTGATGATTAGAATGTTGTAAGGAGTTAAGGGAACTGTAGGTGTACAACTAAGTCAAGTTACTGCCAAGGCAGTATCTCTGCAGCAAGGCCCAATCCAGTGAGTAGACCGGCTAACACCTTACGCAGATTGAATTTTTGAATGAGTATTATTTATTGAACTTATGCTCTGAGATGATTGCATATTGTTATTTCTCTTATATTTGTTATTATTTAATGTTGGCTGATGAGTCCTACCAATAGTGTCTTTTGTACTTATGTTTCACCCTCACTTATTTTCTGAGTGTTGACTTTGATCTCGAAAGCTCATTTCGACCCCATCTCTAGAGAAATAGTATATTTGTTGAAGGTGAGCGTGTTAGGATGTGCTGTTTCGATTCCACCGCAGAATATGCCTTTTGTCCAGACATTGAATTTCTTTTATTTTCTTGAATTACTCCTTTTTAGACAGTGTTAGGTAGATATCCTCATATACAATGACTTTCAGGTTCTGGGGATGTACTAGACAGTTTTGGTGATTATATTCCTTAAATTTATTACAACTTCCATTAATGGGTGTTCATAATGTGATTTACTCGTATTTATTGTTGGATTTGAGTAATTAGTCAGGATACATTGATTCTCCCACCAGAGAAAATAGTGTGGGTGCTAATCACGACCACTGGGGATATGACACATTCTGAAAGAGATTGATTCAACAAGTAAAAAGAAAGAAAAACATGAAGACTGAATTGAAAGACAAAATGAATTTAATCTTTTTACTAGGGCTCCGATACTATGTTACAAAGAAAAATTGAAAATTCAAGTTTTATAAATTTTTTGTGTATTTCATTCATAATTTGTACATGTGTTTTATAAATAGGGAATACTCTCTACTCTTCCTATTTGTATGTTGTGTATTAGTTATTTTGTAACTAACTAAATAGATATTTACGAAAGAAAAGAAAAAAATAATTATATAACTATCCTATACACCTAGAATTTGGAAGCTACTAGAATTATTCTCATCTCAGATCAAATAAAATGTCATGATTGAGAGTTGATGAAATGAATCAACAGTTGTTATGTCTTGTGGAACTTCAAATAAAAGACTTTGATTTGGTCAAAGAATTCTCATTTATGTCTGAAACATGGTCTACTAGATCTAGTTCTTTCCCACTTGTTCTACCTCTTTGTTCATCTATGAATTGGAAAATCATATTCCACACAATATAAGATATTTACTCATACTAAATGATAAATTTTGAAGATAGTCTATTTCATTATCATAAAATTATGTTGAGTATGTGAATAAAGTTTCATATTAATAGATAAAAAATTTAATATATAAGATTTACAAATATTTTTAATTGTATGAAGTTTTTTTGTGACAAAATATACGTGCTTAGCCCAAAGAGTAATGTTTCGAGTATCTTGGGGGGTTTTTACGTAAGCTCACACGGCGAAAACTATTAGCAACGAGGTAGAGCACTATCATGGAGGAGGGAGGAGAAAGAGAAAAATCTTTGAATTAACTTTTAAATTCTGGAATGAGAAAATCATGCTCGGATAAAAATGTATTTTTTTTCTAAAATAAGGTATCTGAATAATGAGTTAGGCATTAAATATAATATTTGAACCGGTTAAGAGATTTTAGGTATAAAAACTTCAAAAGTGATTTCTAATATTTGTTTCTCAAATATCTTTGTGATTTCTTTACTCCAATAATTGATATTAAAGTTAATGATTTGGTGAGATGAGTATAGGATGGTAAAGTGATAGTGTGTTTCCTGACTTCCTGTCTTTGTCCATCAATGGACTAGTTTATAACTTTCTTAATTATTCATAACTTTGGAGTCACATTAAAAAAATTAATAAGATACGGTGGTTGTAAATACTCAGTTAATATATGGGTATCTAACACACATTAAATCTTCAAATTAACTCATGAATCTTGGTGGGTGATGTGGTTATAAATACTCTATTAATATATGGATATCTGAGACACAGTAAATCTCCAAATTCGCTCATGAATTTTGGTGTGTGATGGTCAAGTGGAACTTAGTTCGCTGAGGAGATTGTTGGGTGTGCAATCATAGTTTCACATTTTTAGTTGAAAACATAAAATTATTTATTAGGTATAATTATACTTTTAAAATTATTAGCCTTTTTGAAAAAAATCATATAGGCTTTATGCAAAATGAATAATATCACACCATATCTATAGTATCTGGAATATTTTAGATAATCTTCATGTGGAGAAAAATATTAACAATGGGGTAGGGTATTGGCATGGGGAAGGAAGGTAAAATAAAGAATATATTTGACTTTTTAAATTATCGAAATGAGAAACTTATCCTCTAGTGAAAGTTTACATATATTATGAAATAAGGTATATGTAGGCGTGGATATCAATATGATCGAGTTGAGCCTGTACCGAGCCTTATCGAGTCAAGTCGAGCTCAATCGAGTTTTTCTACATTTTAGTCGAGCCTAAGCCGAGCTGAGCTGGATCTTTTTTGTCTTGACTTTTTATTTTTTTAAATAAATTTTATTTACCTAATTAAAAGTTATAGATCTCAAGATATTTTCTTAATAAATTCAACGAAATTATGCCCACCATAATAAAACGATATCTAAAGACTATAGGTTGACAATAATGAAATTTATTTTTCTAATTGTGGGAAGAAAAATAAAAAGATGAATAACATTAGGTTTTTTAAAATTAAAAAAACAAAATCACATTTGGAAACAACCAAATAGATGAATGTATTGTATTTGATTTGACTTGATTATAATAATTAAAAAATTGATTTAATTTTGGTTATAATAAAAAAATCAATCAACTATGAACACCAATACTCATATAGTAAGTTTAAGTTACATTGTGGTTAAAAATTTACTAACATTGAATAGATATTAATTATATAATGTTAAACTAACATAATATTTTAAGTTAAATTTCTAATGTACTTAGTAATTGAACTTAATGAAAGGATATTATTTCTTAAATTGAGACAACCGAGGTGAGTTGAGCCAGCGTCCGAGCTTTGACACTGTCAAATTTGATCGAGTTTTTACTGAGTTGAGCAGAGCTGAGCCAAAACTTAATTGAAATTGGGTCGAGCCGAGCTGAGATTATTTTCAAAATGAGCCAATTATCGTCAGAGTCAATAATTCGATAAGATGAGTATGAAAGTAACAAAGTAATGATATGAGACCCAACTTACTATCTTTTCTCCTCAACTGGCTCATTTATAGATTTTAATTAATCATAGTTTTGAAGATGTAATGATTTTCTATTGATCTACTGAAATATTCATGCATGCAAAGAAAAATAAGATTGTGAATATCAGATGATTTTGACCTGCACCAAGGACTTTGGTCATAAGATCTACAAATTTCATGATGGAACAAAGATATTGAGGGCCGATGAAACCAAACTTCACCCTTTCTCTAATTAACTGACAATGGATTTCAATATATTTTTTTCCCTCATAAATCATGGAATTGCCAGCTATTTGAATGACTTCCTTACGGTTAGAGTACACTTTTATAGGCACAAATCATATACTAAAATTATATAGTGAACCAGCTAATCAAATCAACTCAACAAGCACAACTACCTTGCTTCTATACTCAACTTTATTTGACTTTCTGCTCATTGTTTGCTGTTTCTTGAATTTTCAAGAGATGAAAGAGTCCTTAATGTAACCATATAACCAATGAAAGATCTCCTAGAATTTGGACATGAAACTCATTCTGAATCATAATATGCGGTCAACTCTATGATGCTTCCTCATATAAAAAATCATACTAAGATCAGGTGACCTGTTACATATCTAACAATTCTAAGAGTTGTCTCGTAGTGTGAGACCTTAGATTGTGTTGGAGTTAAGTATTGGGTGTGGGTTGGGAAATGGAGAGAAATAAATTGGAGGAAAGAAAAAATTGAAAAGTTTCTTTCCAATGGTAGCCATTCTGAACAGACACCATCTGAACAGGTGTCTTCACATCCCTTCACTTCAAATCTTTGGCTATAAATAAAGGCATTTTGCCTTCATTTTTGGATAGAGAATTTTCAAACATTATGCATATTTTCAAACAAATAAAATCGAGTCTGTTGTGTGATTTGTTACTACTCTTAGAGTTCGACAAAGTTATTGGTGTTTGAGGTACTGCTACACCATTAACAGGTATATCAATTTTATTCTAGGAGGAAGTAATACAAAACCTCGAGTACAGTAAGGGAATTAAATTACTTAAGGACACATAGTAAATTCTATGGACTCGGATATTATTCACTTTCTTTGTTTTACATATTTTAACACAGGAAAACAACAAGCTTAAGAAATTTCCTTTTTTTCTGTGTTAATTTATTTTCTGATTTTGGAGGCTAAAACCTTTTTGGTTTTCTACTTCATTGTTGGAGATTAAAATCTTCAGATTTTCTACTCCCATTGAGATTAAAATTCTTGCAATTTTCTACTCACTGTGATTGCTGGTATGAAGATTTTAAAACTTTGCCAAGTAAATCAGATTGTTGATAATTCAGTTTGAAGATATAGAAACTTCACCGATTATTTAGTTTAGTTCTGTCAAAAGTTTTTTGATTTGAAGAAATAGAATCTTCATCGATCGCTAACTTTTGCTGTTATTGTTTAATAGATATGATAGGAAGAACTGACCCCATGCTTGCCTCTACAAGTAATGGAATCTCCTCCACTCGTGATGTTCAAGCATCGGCTCTGGCAGAAAAGCCTAAAAAATTTTCTGGCATCGACTTGAAACATTGGCAACAGAAGATGTTCTTCTATTTGACCGCGTTATATATGCACAAGTTCATTAAGGAAGATACTCCGGTTCCGCAAGAGTCAACTCCCAAAAATGAACGGTTCTTGGTGATGGAAAGGAAGAAAGCCTAACCTTGAATACATGAAAGTGTGGGGGTGTTTGGCTAAGGTACAAGTTCCTAAACCCAGAAGGGTTAAGATACGACCTAAAACCATCAATTGTATTTTCATAGGATATTCTACAAATAGTAAAGCATATCGATT
>JACEIK010000160.1:388782-446691 GCA_018107945.1 Datura stramonium | reverse complement strand
TGTGAGTCGTCTAGCAAAGGATCTAAATGACCTCGAGAAGAGACAAAGAAAAGTGTTCCTAATGAGGAGAATCCAAGATGTAGCAAATGTCAAAGGACTTTTACTTTCTTTGGACTAGATTTTCTAAAAATTTTGTTGGAAATAAGCCTCGAACTTTTCAAGAAGCTCTGACTTCTTTGGAAGCTCAATATAGGAAAAAGACAATCAATAGTAAAATTGAATCCATAATGAATAGCCATACATGGGAATTGGTTGACCTTCCTCCAGGGAAAAAACCATTAGGTTGTAAATGCATTTTCAAAAGGAGTTAAAGATGATGACACTATTGACAAATACAAAGCACGACTTGTAGTCAAAGAGTTTAAACAAAAAGGTCTTGATTACTTTGATATGTACTCGCCGATAATTAGAATTACATCCATCCGAGTATTAATAGCATTAGCCGCGATATACGTTCTTGAAATTCATCAAATGGATCTGAAAATAGCCTTTTTTAAATGGATATTTGGAGGAAGAAATTTACATGGAACAACCTGAAGGGTTCGTAGTTTCTAGAAATGAAAAGAAGGTGTGCCGACTTGTAAAGCTCTTGTACGGATAAAAAAAGCACCCAAACAATGTCATATACTTGAAAAAATTGAAGTATTTGGATTTCAAAATTGCAAAGACACCAATTGATGTGAATCTTGCTCTTTCTAAGAACAAAGGTGAAAGTAAGTCTCAGTTGGACTATGCAAGAGTATTGGAAAGTCCGATGTACATCATGAACAGTACACAACTAGAGATAGCTTGTGCGATAAGTAAATTTAGTCGATATATAAGTTATCCCAATAAGATTCACGGGATGGCTATGAAACGAGTTTTGGGGTAGTTATAACATACTCAAAACTTTGCTTTACATTACAACAGGTATCCGACAGTTGTTGAAGGATATTGTGATGCAAATTGGATCACCAGATCAACTGACACAAGTGAATATGTGTTTACCATTGGTGCAGGAGCAGTGTCTTAGAAGTCATCCAGACAAACATGTATTGCTGGCGGTACAATGGAGTCTGAATTCATAGCTTCAGATAAGACTGGTGAAGAAGATGAATGGCTCAGGAATTTTCTAGAGGATATTCCATTCTAGCCCACATCGTTGGCACCAATATATATACATTGCGATAGCCAAGTGGCAATCAGAAGGGCTTGAAGTGTATTATATAATAGAAAGTCTTGTCACATACGATGGAGAAATAACACTGTTAGACAACTACTCTCTAGTGGAATTATCACAATCGACTATGTAAAGTCAAGAGATAATGTGTCGGATCCACTTACAAAAGGCTTAACTAGAGAGGCGGTTGAAAGATCATCAAAGGGAATGGAACTATGGACGAGAACAAGTCATCGTGGCGGTTACTCTACCTAAAATACTGGAGATCCAAAGATCTAGGTTCAATAAGATTAAACAAAGTCATTGATGACGGTTCAACATTGTCAAAATAAGTTTTGCTCCATTCTCGTGATGAGACAATGATCAGTAACAAGGATAAAGCATTAAAGGCTATTTAATGACTTCTAAGTTTGACACGGGGTATGTCAAATAGTGTATCTACTGGATAACACATTCATGAATCACCTATATAAGTGTGAAGTGTAAGCCGCTTCAAGGAGAATTATGTAAGTCCAATTCTCTACGCACTTATGAATCCAGGCAGTGTTCATGGCTGAGATCAACAAAGAAATGAGAACCTAAGATGGTTAAAGGATTAATTGTGTGACTTATGTTGTCTAGGTATACATCAAAGCTCGACGGTTCAAAGATATCAAATCTACCGATTGACCGAGTATATCCGATATATGTTCACTACGGAAAGTTAAAGGAAAAACCTACTTATCTAGATGTAATTATTTTTTACTTACGAATCACACAGTTTTTCATGCATTAAAATTTTTATATAGCAATTCCCCATTCATGTGGGGGATTGTTGGAGTTAAGTGTTGGGTGTGAACTGGAAAATGGAGAGAAATAAATTGGAGGAAAGAGAAAGTGAAAAAGTTTCTTTCCCAATGGTAGTGTCACGACCCGAGTCTATACCCTGGACGAGACACGGTACTTGGAGTCACAAGTAACCCCAAGTCAACCCATGGTCTATCATAACACTGGTAATCTGAGTAATCATAGCAGAAGCTTAAATAAGAAACCATTTAAGAAAGCTAATCTGATAAAAGTTCATACATCTGAAAGTAAAACTGAATGTCTGAGTCTATGTCTGAAAATCATCTACAAATGATGAGTTGCTGGGAAAGGCCCTTAGCTAATTCTAAAGTCTAACTGAAAGAAATAGCTGAATAATAAATATCGTCCTTGATAGATGAGGACTCACCAACTGAAGCTGCTGATATCACTAGAAGGAAATCATCTAACGATGCTTAGGTAGAGAACATGTGCCTGTATCATGATACAATACAACATAGAAGGTATACATCAATACTTTGAATGTACTAAGTAAGTGGGAGAAAATATAACAAAAATAAAAAATAATTGAACTGCAATGACATGCAATGATCGATTGAAAAACTAAAAATTGAACAACTGAAATATAACTGAGATGGTCAATAATGACCCTGATTGGTGGTCATAGACATGCCCTGAATCTGAGATACTAATCTGAGCTAACTGAACTGAACTAGACTGAGTAAATCTGGAACTGTATTGAGTTGAGAAAACTGGGAGGCACCACTAACACCTCAAGAAAAGACTATAGTCAAACTGATCAGCTGAAATTTCTTAAAATACTGAACATGATAACATTTTGACTGAAACTGGACTAACATGCAACTGACTGAGATTTTAACAAATAATAACAACAAGGGAATCCTAACACTGATAGAATTAGGAAACATGAATAACTACTCAATTATTCAAGACTCAAATTTACTGCATTTAAAAGCTAGGGCTAAATCATTTTACAAGAAGCTAGTTTCCACATGATTTCTAAGAATTGAGAAAATATTGAAGCTAATATCATGGATAATATTCCACCTGAAATTTATCGAATTCTATCTAAAAACCTTCTAAATTTTGAAACCTCATGGCTATAACTGATAGAAGATTATGTAAGGGTTTTAGGGATACAAGTGTAAAACAATTCCCTTGTTGAATTTCCACATATTTGGTGAATAAATCTCGGAGAAATTCCTTTGAGAATTTGAGAAGAAAATTTATTGCCCTAGCTCCTGCTTTGAGTTCTTTTGAGAGAGTTTTACGATTTGACTTCTGAGGTAATGAGAGAAGTGAAGTATATCATCGATTACCCCTCCAAATTCCCTGATAGTAACCCAAAATGATGTAGTTTAGGGATTAAAAAGGTGAAAAATTTAAAAAATATCCCAGGGGAAAAATTTGGAATAACTGCCGACGGGGATCAACGGGTCACTCAACGAGTTGTTGGTTGAGACAACGACTCAGTGGGACTAGTTGTTGGTCCTGGGGCCTGGATTCTTGGCTCACTGGAACTGGAAAAGGAGGGAACACGACTCATGGGATGAATCAATGGGTCGTTGGTACCTCCTGTGACCACTAGTACAAAATCAAACAAAAACACTGGACCCCTCCCCTCCAAGGCTGACACAATGACTCGTTGGTTGGGATAACGAGTCATTGTCACCTTTCGTTCTGAGCACTAGAAATCCTAAAGGATTATTGAGCGTGACACCACGGGTGGTGACAATGACTCCTTGTTGTCACTCATTGTCACTGGAGGAGATAACTGGGAGCCCAACTAACAACTCAATCCACGAGTCATTGTATCACACAATGACTCGTTTGTTGAGTCGTGGGTTCCTGGAAAAGGGAGTTCTGAGCTGGGGACCAACGAATGAAAGGATGACTCCTTGTCTCTTACAATGGGTCGTTCCATGTCCCCTTGGTTCCTGAAGCACTAAGGTAGGGCTGACTACGACTCAGACAACGGGTCATTAGAGCTGACCACGGCTAGTTGTCTCGGTCGTTTTGAGGCAAAATTTCTGAGTTTTTTCTTGCAAGGTCTGAGTTTTGTCTAGGAAAGTTTCGTGGTGTTGCAATTTCTCCCACTTGGGATTATTCTTCCTTGAATGAAGGCTAAAACTACTAGAAAACTAGGAAAAGAGCCGAAATTCCCAGGCTGAGACTATGAACTTGTTTCTAAAGGAGTAACTAACTCTGAACTAAGTTAACCATGCTAACAGAGTTGAAGCATCTGGAATGCACATTGAAGATCTGAATAGAACTAATGAATATGGAATTGAATAGAGTATTTAGGAGGAATTCAGTACCTAATGCTGGGACTGAACTAGAAGGGAATAAATGAGGGTATTTGGCCATCATGTCTGCTTCTGCCTCCCATGTGGCTCCCTCAACTAGCTGGTTCCTCCATAAGATTTTCACCGAAGAAACTTCCTTATTTCTTAGCTTACGAACTTGATGGTCTAGGATGTGAACTAGGACCTCTTCGTAAGAGATACTATCATTCACTCCCACACTTTCTAGTGGCACAACTGAAGTCGGATCACCAATTCACTAGAGTGACATATGGAAGACTGGGTGCACAGATGCTAACTATGGAGGTAATTCTAACTTATATGCCACATTGCCAATCTGCCTCTGGATCCTATAGGGTCCCACATATATCCGATTGAGTTTCCCTTTCTTTCCAAACTTCATCACCCCCTTCATGGGTGAAATTTTCAGATAAACCCAATCATCTACTGCAAATTCTAACTCTCTTTTCCTCATATCAGCATAGGATTTCTATCGGCTTTCCGCTGTTTTTAACCTTTCCATGATAAGTTGCACCTTCTTCATAGCTTCATGAACTGAGTCTGGACCTATCAAGGTGGCTTCACCAACCTCGAACCACCCTATAGGAGATCCACACCTCCTTCCATATAATGCCTCAAATGGGCCATCTAAATATTGGAGTGACAGTTTTTGTTGTACGCAAACTCGATGAGAGGTAGGTGATCATCCCAAATGCCTTTGAAATCGATCACAAAAGCTCTTAGCATATCTTCTAAGGTCTAAATGGTTCGCTCAGCTTGTCCATCTTTCTGAGGGTGAAAAGCTGCTAAGCTTGACTTGGGTATCGAGTCCTTTCTGAAATGACTTCTAGTAATGCGAGGTGAACTGGGTATCTATATATAAAATATTGGACAAAGGCACTCCATGCAGTCTGAATAACTCCCGGATATATAGCCTAGCATAATCCTCAACTGAGAGGAAATGTGTTGACTTGGTCATTCGGTCTACTATCACCTAGATTGAGTCATGTTGCCGATGAGTAAGAGGTAGACCTGTAATAAAGTTCATATTCACTTTTTCCATTTCCATGTGGATATGCTGATATACTGATTCATACCCATAGGTCTCTGATGTTCCACCTGAACCTGCTGGCAGTTCGGGCAGTTAGCCACGAATTCTGCCATGTCTCTTTTCATGTCGTTCCACCAGTAAATATCACATAGATCACAATACATGTTAGTGACACCTAGGTGGACAGAATATCTCGAACTGTGTGCTTCTGTCAATATCTGTTGTCTTAAGTCACCTACATCCGGTACACATAGTCTACCCTGGTAACGGAGCACACCATCTCCCCCTTTGGAGAAAGCCTCCACTTCTTTTCTGAGAACTACTTCTTTCAGCTTAAGCAGTATGGGATCTTCATCCTTCCTTGACCTAACTTCAATAACTAACAAGGAATTTGATTCACTTTGCACTACTACTCCACCCTCAGCTGAATCAACCAACCGCACGCCCAGCGGAGCTAACATATGAATATCTTTTGCCAGTTCCTTTCTACTCTCTTTAAAATGAGCCACGCTCCCCATAGACACCCTGCTTAGGGAATCAACCACACATTGGCCTTGCCCGGGAGGTATAACACACCCATGTCATAATCCTTGAATAACTCCGACCACCTTCTCTAACAAAGATTCATATCTTTCTAACTGAACACACTGAAGGCTCTTGTGATCGGTGAAAACATACACGTAAGCCCCATAAAAGTAGTGCCTCTATATTTTCAACACAAACACCACTACTGCTAACTCAAGGTCATGAGTCAGATAGTTCTTTTCATGAACCTTGAGCTGTCTAGAGGCATAAGCTATCACCTTACCCCGCTGCATCAGAACGCAACCGAATCCCACTTTAGAAGCATAACAATATACTACAAACCCATCTGTTCCTTCTGATAAGGATAAAACTAGAGAGGTAGTGAGTCGAATCTTTAGCTCTTGGAAACTCTTCTCACACGCATCTAACCATTGAAATTTCACATTTTTCTGAGTCAACTTAGTCAGAGGAGATGCAATAGAGGAAAATCCTTCTAAAAATCGTCAGTAATAATCGGCTAGACCCAGGAAGCTTCTGATGTCGGTTGGGGAATTTGTTCTCTGCCGGTCTTTCACCACTGGTATATTTTGAGGATCTACCTGAATACCCTCCCTCGAGACAACGTGACCAAGGAAAGTCACAAACTTCAACCAGAATTTGCATATGCTGAATTTAGCGAACATCTAGCGGTCTTTGAGCGTCTGTAGCACTATCCTCTAATGGTTATCATGTTCTTCCTCATTTCTAGAGTATACCAGAATGTCATCAATGAATACAATGACGAACATGTCTAGATACTTCTTGAAAACCCTATTCATCAGGTCCATGAAAGTTGCAGGGGCATTAGTTAGTACGAAGGACATAACCACGAATTCATAGTGACCATACCGAGTTCTAAAGGCTATTTTCGGTATGTCACATTCTCTTACTCTAAGATGCCGATACCCCGACCTGAGATCTACCTTGGAAAAACAATTGGCTCCCTAAAGCTGATCAAACAAGTTGTCAATCCTGGGTAGGAGATATCTATTCTTAACTATGACTTTGTTCAGTTGACAGGTACACATTTTTTGAGAGTACCATCTTTCTTTCGCACGAATAATACTGGAGCACCCCATAGAGAGATGCTGGGCCTGATGAAACCTTTATCAAGAAGGTATTTTAGCTACTTCTTTAACTCTTTAAGCTCAGCTAGAGCCATTCTTTAAGGAGGGATGAAGATGGGCTAAGTGTTTGGAAGAAGGTCTATGCCGAAATTTATTTCCCGCTCGGGAGGGACTCCGAGAAGATCTTCGGGAAACACATCAGGGAATTCACTGACAACTGGAACTGACTGGATAGTTGGGGTCTCAGAGCTGGAATCTTTCAACCAAACTAGATTATAAATGCACCCTTTCGTAAGGATCTTCCTTGCCTTAAGGTAGGAAATAAACCGACCCTTAGGTGCTGAACTACTGCCTATCCACTCTAAAACTGGCTCACTAGGAAACTGAAATCCGATGACTCTACTTCTGTAGTCGACTGAGGCATAACCAGAGTGTAACCAATCCATGCCAAGAAAGAGATCAAAATAGACCATGTCTAACTCTACTAGATCATCTTGAATGACCTTATTCAATACTGAGACTAGGCAGTTTCTATACACCCGGCTGGCTCTAACTGACTCACCAATTGGGATAGAGACTAAGCTGTAGACCAAGAATGGTTCTAAGAGGACTTCTAGACTAATTTCTAACCGGAAAACTACATAAGGAGTCACGATTGATAGTTTGCTCGGATTTTAAAGCGGGCATACACATCTAGGGAAAGACATAACATACCCGTGACCACGTTAAGTAAGCCGGGCCTTAACTCGGCGGGAGGACAAAGCATAAAAGCAGCTTTGGCGCCGACCGCCATCCATACTCCAAGTGTTGGCCCGCTGAGCTGTTGGGCCCATTGGAGCTACCGAAGTGGTAGGATCGTGATCTCCCTTGAGAATTGAGAAGATAATCGATTGCTCTAGCCTTTATGAGTTCTTCTGGGTATTTTAGGATTCGACATCCGAGGAATGAGAGGAGTGAATTATAGCGTCGACAATTTCTAAATTCCTTTAAAGTAACCCAAAATGACATAGTTTAGGGATTAAAAAAGGTGTAAATTATAAAAATATCCCTGGAAAAACTGAAAAATTGCCGACAGGACCAATCGGTCACTCAACGAGTCATTAGTCGAGACCACGACTCATTGGGATTCAGTCATTTGGGGCCTATATTCTGGTCACTGAATCGGCAATGAGAGGGATCTACTACTCGCGGGATAAACCAATGGGTCGTTGGTACCTCTCAGACCACCGGTATGAAATTGAACAAAACACTAGACCCTCTCTCCATGGGTGACACAACGATTTGTTCATTAGGACAACGAGTCATTGTCACCTTTCATTTTGAGCACCGAAATCCCAAGGACACTTGAGCATAACACCATGGGTGGTGACACCCACTCACGTGTGAAAAACATGTCATTGTTTCCGCCGTTGTCACCGAAGGATAACCGAGAGCTCAACTAATGACTCGCACCATGAGTCGTTGTATCACACAACAACTCATTGGTTGAGCCATGGGTTCCCTTGAGAAGAGAGTTCAGAGACATGTGGTTTCACGAACATATAATAAACTTGCGCTGCTCTGCCAACGGGCTCGCGTCCTTTGCTGTTCCCCGGCGACCAAGGCAATAGGGCTGACCATGACTCAGACAACGGGCCATTGGAGCTGACCACGACTCATTGTCTTGGTCGTTCTGAGGCAAAATTTCTGGATTTTTCTTGCAAGATCTCGAAAGTGTGGTCTAGGAAAGTTTTAGGGTGTTACAAGTAGCCATTCCGAATGTATACCATCCGAACAGTGTCTTCACACCCTTCACTTACCTTATTATAAATAAAGGACTTTGCCTTCATTTTTGATAGACAATTTTAGAGATCATTCTGCATATTTTCAAACTAATAAAATCGAGTCTCGTTGTGTGATTTTTACTGTTAGAGTTCGATGAAGTTATTGGTGTTTGAGGTATTGCTACACCACAATGGTTTATCCATTTTATTCGGAAGCAAGTAATCCAAGATCTCGAGTACAGTGAGGATTAAATTTTAAGAACACACAATAAATTCAGTGACTCGAATATTATTCATTTTTTTATTTTGTATATTTAAACATAGGACAACAACAAAGTGTCTCATGAACTTACTTAAGACCTGAACACCAAATAAATATGTGGCCTTGTATTAGTCGATACAACAACTTCTCTACCACTTCTCGTGCCGTATCATCCTCAAATTCTAAATCAACTTTTCATCCAATATTCTTTCCATACTCTAGACTAGTTAGTTAATTAGACTCAAGAGAGTTTATAATAGTCTTGGCACCCGCAAGACTAATCTCCGAGATGCCTGAGAGAATATTTTCCTTTAATTTAGCAAATGTTCTTCCTTAGACTTCAACACTTCTATTCCAAAGAAATATCTCAAGTATCCTAAATCCTTCATATAGAGATGCTGATATATGGTGGATGATGAGCCCGCATGTACGTGATCGTGCAAGTAATATAGTGGCTCTTTTAAGAACCGAATGTCGAACCCACAGGACTGGACTACGGGGTGAAATCTTTTCAAGAGTTAATTTACTACCACTACAATAATGAAGACAACAGTGTAAAGAAAAAGTTTTTGTATTTTGGAAACTATTTTTATAACAAAATAAAAAATATCTATACAATTTTTGAATCTCAACTATGAATGAGCATGCTTGAGGCTACAAATAACATGTAAAGAAACTAACTATCGGTATACATGGTTTATCTTTTCCCTACAAGGTCGGAACTTATGCCTATGGATTTAAAACTCTCGTATTTAACCCAACTTAAGAATCATGAACCTTCCACCTACATTTCGTGATATGAAGAAATTCATGTTCTAGCCATACAAACCGATTCCACACATGACTAATACGACTTTCGTGTATATTTCTATCCCGAAGGTAACCAATTCCCAATTTTCCCAAATCAAGAAAAGATCATATCCTATTACCTCCACAACTTTCCAGTTTCTTGCCCTCTCGGTGAAACCGGACTTTTTGGATTTACATTAACATTGGCCAGATATTAACATAGTAAGAACAAGAATTGAATAGAACAACCATGGAAGAAAAGATGAAATAAAACCAAAGAATTCAATAATTACATTTCAACACAACGTTCATAACCTCAGCAAGGAGGGGAATTAGCCACTCATTTGTGGATTGAACATCATTAAAATGAATGGAAATCATGCAAACAATTGAAAGGAAGAAGAAAGGGATAGAGAAAACCCTAAGAATTTTCGTCCTCAAAACCTCGTAACCCACGTTCTTGCTCCACCAAGTCAGAATATGTAAAAATAAACCTAAGTGTGCTATTTATAATAGTAGAAATTTGTCCCGAATAATAGCAACGGTCACGGAGTGCAACGCGGAGCATTGCCTCGTGACACGGCCCGAACGCGAGCCTTCGAAATCGCCCCGAAAATGGCCCGGCAAAGACCCGCTAAGGGGCTGCGGGCACGCTGCCAGGGCACAAGGTTGCACAAGGTCGTCGCGGAGCCACCCTGCCTTGGCACGCTGCCAACGCGGTAGGGGGCTGCTTGGCAGCCGCTCGCCCGTGGCACGTTGCCGACGCTACAGTGGGTCATGGGCCTCCTCTTGTCGCCGTTGCATGTTTATTCCGTCTCCAAGCCTCTACTTCACCAACTCATGGATTAGCTCCTCAAAATCATCAAAACCTACAAAACAAGGCTAATCATGTTGGTTAGTATAAAATCACACTTCCATACAATTTACATGAGAATATACACACATTGTTGGATAAACAAGGCAAAAGCGATGCATTTGAGTGTCGATTTGGCATATAAATATTCCCTGATCACCTACCCCACACTTAAACTCTTGTTCACTCTCGAACAACCCTTTTACCTCTCATGTAAATGAAGATTCACACATAATTAATCTAGCAAGATAATTCAAATTACGGCTATGATGATTATTTAAGGTACAAGCTAAAAATAAAGCATGCACGCTTGATCAATGAAATGAAATACAACTATGTTAAGACTTAACCTCTCAAGAATCGACTCTCACTCGATGCAAACTCATGCAAATCAACTGATTAAGAGATCCCACATGAACTATATCCTTCATTAAATATGTGCCCTCGCGTAAAGAGAGTTACCCAATTTCACGCAAAAACACTTTTTATATCACAACATGTGTGGGTACATAATAGAATTTCACTCACTCACAAAGAATTCACATGCACCATGTGTAATGACCCATAAGCTTGCCCTTAGTGTTTTACTCCACTAATTTGAGGATGTACGAATGTAAGATCAAGTAGACTTTTTAGGTTGTAATGTACTGTGTGTAGGTAGGTACTATTAAAGATAAGTAATAGTGACTATCTTCCCTAAGCGCTTTCAATACATCACGCCTCATTGCGAACTTCCCTTCCTTACTTCACCTTTTTATCCTTGGTGGTTTTCTTTTCCTTGCTCCCCTCATTTCTTTAGGGCACTTTTAGCTCATTAGTAAGGAGTTGTATAAATAATTTTTCATTCATTTGCTTTCTTACTCCTTACTAATAACCAACCATTTTTTACCCAAGTGCACCTTTGACCTTTCTCACTTTTACCAACTTCCACTTTTCCCTCTTCTTTTCATTCTTCTCACTCCTTTCCTTTCGTATTTTCTTCTTTAAGCGCTTAGGAGATTTGGATCAAATTCAAGGCTAATGAAATAGAAATGGTTAAGCTTTATGTTGCAGCTATCAAAGAATAGGCTAAGGCTCACGCTGGGTTCAGGATTAATATTTCAAGGTAGGTAAAATGAGGGGTAATTATTAGGTTCATTCAAAGAAATGCCTAAATCATCTCCTACACTTTTACATCCTTCATTTCATTTTTTATAAACACACTGTGCAAGTTCTAGACATTCCATAATAGCACAAAATAATTAACAACTTTTAATTAATAATATTCTGAATTAATTAAAGGAGATAGAATAAAATATTCTAATTAAGATTTTAAAATTAAGCTTCAATCATATCGAAATAACTTCAAGAGCCTAAGATTCTCAAACAAAGTTATAAACTGGCATGCTTCAACACTAATATACTTGCATCTTACAATCATATATAGCACATAATAAGAATATCACATCCATTAGCTACGGTTCAAAAACCAAACCTATTGACTAATTTTTCCTCAAGACGGCTCGTCATCCATCCATCGTCGGAAACAGTCCCTAACTTTGACTAAAACATTATATACGACAAATAAAAATAAAAATAAAATTTTATTTTTCGGTTCAAAGACCCCCGTCGGAAAAGAACCGAAAAGAAAACCAACGGGGTGATGAATTCATGCTTGACTCACAAAATTTTTTTTCAACTTTCTCCAATCTTTTCACAAAAGCATTATATTCACCAAGAATTTGTTAAGCACAAAATTTGAAATTTCCTTGAAATTTCCCTCACCCCACACTCAAATCATGCTATGTCCTCATAGCATCAAATTAATATTTAAAACGGGTGAGAAATACTCCCTTGAGGCCTTTTTAGGCCTAGCGAACACTAGCGGTTTTCAACTTTACGCAGGTGGGTGTTCAACCTACACTTTTTCTCTTCCATGCTTGTTAGCTTCCTCCTCCGCAGGGTACTGTGACTTCCCTCCATCCGTGCTTAACTTTCCACCAAAAACAACAAAAGATGAAAATAAATAAAATCAATAAAAATGCAAGAAATTAAAATGGATACCCGTGGTACCCCTTTGCTGCCTCCCAGCGCTAATTTTACGTCGCGACACGACGCATTACGCCACCGCTTTTTCTCCGCCTTGAGGATATGAATCTCACCCCCAATTTCTTCTCTAATTTTCTTTATGCTCCCGGGTGGTGGGTGAAAAATTGTAAGGACCAAGAAGTAGATGTCGCCTTTGGCGTTTATTGCCCTTGCGTAAGTGAAGTCATTCTCGCCTATTCGCTACTCAAAGAAATTCTCGTAATATATGGACTTCGTCCTCCTTCTTGACATTTCTCCCTAAGCTCGGAAGACTCTATTTCTATGTCGTCAACCAAACTTAAGGTAGAAAAGTGCTTCGAGTAAGGTCCCATGCACCTTGGTTCTGAAACTGCAATACAATTGACCCCTTACTTGTATACCTCTTTCTCCGCATCAACATCTATCTCTCTAGTATTGTCTAATGGGGGTATACTCTATCTCTTCTCCCCGAACGAAGTTTTCTACAAGTATGAGCTCATCACGGGGACACTCAAGAGGTTCTAAATGTCGGGCTTCATTTGAAAATTCACCCTTGTCTTCCTCTTTGTACTTCCTTCCTTGGCCATTGCCTTCAACTGTCACTTGCAATTGATCACAAGCTTCAGCCTTAGCCATCATCTCCGTGAATTTAAAGCTCATCCTTTTTAGAACCTCTCGCATTCTCCTCTTTCCCGACTTATCAATGCTGCCACCGTCTCCTTCATTGCTTCTGCTGTCATGGAGTTGTTTCAGCATATCTTCTAATCAGTCTTGGCGTCCCAAATCCTCATTTTCAGCATGCCCGTATTCATCAAAAACAATAGAAGGATCATAGTAGGGCTCTAGGAAGGGGAGTATGACAGGACAAACATTCCAATGACCATCTTGACCACCACATATGTCACACGTGTTACCGTGTTACACAAGTGGTGTCCTCCGAAATTCAGAAAAGGTTCGTCAAAAATATGAGTATTCACCATTTAAACCATTTGTGTTCCACGATGTCATGTCAAGAAGTATCCGAAAACAACTAAAATATATTTTTTTTTTTTAAAAGTTGAAAATTGCTTTAAAATAAAAATAAAATCAAAACACGTTGTCAACTTATATAGAATTCGTTAACTAACACTTAAGAGAAAGAATTTCACCAATTGCCTGTCCCCGGCAACGGTGCCAAAACTTGATGAGCCCGCAAGTGTACGGGTCGCTAGTAATATAGTGGCTCTTTTAAGGAACCGGAATGTCGAACCCACAGGACAGGAATACGGGGTGAAACTTTCAAGTGTTAATTTACTACCACTACAATAATGAAGACAACAGTGTAAAGAAAAGTTTTTGTATTTTGGAAACTATTTTTATAACAAAATAAAATATCTATACGCTTGAATCTGAACTATGAATGTGAGCATGCCGAGGCTACAAAGAACATGTAAAGAAACTAACTATCGGTATACATGGTTTATCTTTTCCCCCATGCTAGTCGAACTTATGCCTATGGATTAAAACTCGTATTAACCCAACTTAAGAATCATGAACCTTCCACCTACATTTCTGATAAGAAGAAATTCATGTTTCAGCCATACAAAACCGATTCCACACATACTAATACGACTTTCGTGTATATTTCTATCCCGAAGGTAAACAATTCCCAATTTTCCCAAACAAAGAACAGATCATATCCTATTAATTCACACCCTTCAGCTTTCTTGTCTCTCTCTAAGAAACTGACTTTTGGATTTAATAACATTGCCGTTATTAACGTAGTAAGAACAAGAATCAATAGAACAACCATGGAAGAAAAGATGAAATAAACCAAAGAATTCAATAATTACATTTCAACACAATAGTTCATAACCTCAACAAGAAAAGGGAATTAGCCACTCATTTGTGGATTGAACATCATTAAATGAATGGAAATCATGCAAACAATTGAAAGGAAGAAGAAAGGGATAGAGAAAAACCCTAAGCACTTTCGCCCTCAAAACCGCCCGTAACCCACGTTCTTTCTCCTACCAAGTCGAATATGTAAAAATAAACCTAAGTGTGCTATTTATAATAGTAGAAATTTGTCCCTGGACAAGCAACGTGTCACGAGTGCAACGCGGAGCATTGCCTCGGGTGACGGGGCTCCGAACGCGGAGGCCGAAATCGCCCGGCCTGGCTCCCGGCAGCCACTCGCGTTGGCACAGGCACGCTGCCGTGGGCAACGCCGCACAAGGCTGGTCGCAGAGCCACTCCCGCGTGGCACGTTGCCAACGCGGCAACGGGTCAGTTGTGTGCAGCCGGCCTGCCGTGGCACATTGCCGACGCGTTGTGTGGGCTGCTTTTGGGCCTCCTCTTGTCGCCGTTTGCATGTTTATTCCGCTCCAAGCCTCTACCTCACCAACTCATGGATTAGCTCCTCAAAATCATCAAAAACCTACAAAACAAGGCTAATCATGTTGGTTAGTATAAAATCACACTTCCATACAATTTACATGAGAATATACGCACATTGTTGGATAAACAAGGCAAAAGCGATGCATTTCGAGTGTCGATTTCGGCATATAAATGCCCTCTGATCCATGGATTTAGCCTCTTGAGTCAGGTGTTTTTGCCATTAATAAGTAAGTCATCACCATAGAATAAGATCATAACTTTATCATCTTTATATCTTTTAGTAAACAACGAGTGGTCACAAACACGACAATACCCAATACTCGAAGAGCACTGCTAGCTTGACATTTTACTGTCTTGAGACTTATTTATGTCCATAAAGTGATTTATGGAACTTGTATACCCAATTTTTTCCCCCGTCTTGAACCCCTAAGGAATGTCCATAAAGACATCTTCATGTAAATCTTCCCCGAGAAAGGTATTGTTGACATGTAATTTATAAAAATTCCAACCATAAGAGGTTGCTACTACAATCAAAGTCCTCACAACTACAATCAAAATCCTCACTATCACTAATTTTATAATTGGTGAGAGGGTCTCATGATAATTTAGATCCTCTCTTTGTGTATATCCTATTGCTACAAATAGTTTTGAATCAGTTTATCTCTTTCATTAGCCTTATACATAGTTGTATATACCTCCACTTGGACTTATATTTTTTTACCTTCATGCAGGTCTACATTAGTTAGAGTGTGATTTTCTTATAGATAAGAAACCTCTTGCTGCATGGGTGTCATTCATCTCACAACATGTGAAGCTTCCTTGAAAGAATGCAGGGTCACTAACTACAGAGAATGCATTGAGATTGCTTTGATATTTGGCTGGGAAAATGACACATGGCCTACATGATTAGTAATTAGGTAAAGACTAGGATTAGTATGCATTATATAGTCTTTAATCCAATTAGGTGGTTTGATGTCCTTCTTGTCCGTCTTTGACCAACATTAGTGTCGTATGGAGGTTTTTAACTTTTGGGAGGTGTAACACTATATCGCTTCATCATGTTCCAAATGAATATCTGCATAAGTAGATAATGAATGGCCTTGGTCAGTATTCCTTGGCGAGAAAGGCTCAAGTTTTGCAATAACAAATGCAATTCCAAGAGGTATTTCTATAGGAGAAAGCTTCAAATGCAACATCATGGTTCATCTCATGTTCCTAAATACTTGCATCAATAAGAAAAGGTGAAAGTAATAGCAAAACCAACTGCTCCAATTGCATTCCTTAAAAGGAAAAAAAAATATGTTCTCTAAAAGTAGATATCTCTCATGACAAATATAGTTTTCTGTTCCATATCATATAGTTTATATGCTTTCCGAGTAGCCGAGTAGCCCATCAATACCGCCTTTCTAGCCCTTTGCCGCAAATTTATCTTCACTTGGCAATACAATGGCAAAACAAAAGAATCAAACAACTTTAAAATGATCAACTCTAGAGGTTGTCCATTCAACATCTCAAATGAAGATCTACTACCTAACACAAGTGTAGGAAATCTACAAATCAGATAAACTATTCTAATACGCCTCCCAAAGATCTTCCCCGAATATGCGTAATATTTCCAATGCGCCTCCCCATCTATAATGTCTATATTTTCTTTCCTACACCGGTGTATATGGGTAAGTACTTTGGTGTATAATACCAGTGTTAAGCAATAATTCATTTACTTGACTATTGGAAGAACTCTATGCCATTATATATCTCATAATTTTTATTCCATTACCAAATTTATTACAAATCATGGAGATAAAATTTTCAAGACAACTACTACTTCTTTCTTAGATTGCAAAAGGGTCACCCAAGTAAATCTACTGTAATAATCAACAATAGTTACAAAGTATTATTTCCTATCATATGTAGGATTTTTGTCGTCCCCAAATGTCTAATCGTATAATTTGGAAATATACTACTAGTTATGTACTATTAACAAAAATCTTAATCTACATTATTTAGCTGGGAAGGATAGACGATACATTTTATTCAACTCCTGTATCTACTTTATTTCTCTAGTGATAAGATATGACTAATAGATCCTATTGAGGCATACCCTAGCCTGTAGTGCCATAGTGTTTGATCTTCCTTTACTACAATCGCTTAGTAATCGGTTCTACATTCTTCTTTTTAGGATATATAACTCTTTAATTCCTTACCAATACCGATCACCTTCCTAGTGGAGAGGGCCCATATCATACATTGGTCAAGATAGAAAAGAACGTAACAACCGAGATTCTTGGTGAGTTTTGAGACTAAAATCAGTTAAACTTAAAATATGCCACATATAATATAATCTTCAATAAGATACCCAGCTAGGATCACCATATTTCGTATGCTCATTTTTGTGTCTTATTCTCTATTGGTATTTGGAACTTATTACACCCTAAATTACATATTATTTTAATGTCTCGCAATACGTTTCATAGTGTGTTATATGATGTAAGGCACCTAATTCAATAATCCATTCTATGTTAACATTACCACTTTGTATATAAGTTAGACCTCGACATCAGTTCTACAGTTCCCTGTTGGTGTTGATGCATCATATGCAGCAATTGATCATACTTTTAGTGAAATATGCTCAATGAGGCTACAAATGTTCTCTTGAGTCATTTCCGTCTCTCGTTGTTGGAATTGTTGCATATAGGGATTAAGCCTTTAGCTTGTCCCTTCTTACTTTTGAGGCCCGTAGGAAATCCCACTATCAACTACAAGAAAGGTAAGTGGTTTTAGCATCTAAACTTGCCAAAATATCATAGCTAAAGATATAAGTTGGAGGCTGTGTTGGGCTGTCCATTTTGATTTGTTTTTGTTGAAGTTGCTGCTCGTTTTTAAAGGTTGGAACAAGCCATGTTTTGCTGAGAACATACTCTATATTTGTGAGAGTTATTCACAGGAAAGTTAGGTAATGACCTTCTTAGTGTTTAACCATCACAAAAATAGTATATAGCTTCAACACATATCCAGCCGCATAGGCTTCCTCAGAACAGTAGCAACCTCACACCATAACACATAAAAAACAACACACAAAACTTGTTGACTTTACACTTAGTTCCTACGTACTTATTAAATATTTCAAAAGAGGAAAATTACTTACTTTTCTTTTGAACAAATCCTACTAAGATGGAATGTAATTTTAGCTCAACGTAGTCCCAAAATGTAGCAACAATACTTCCAAGACGCAACTACAAGGCAGCAACAACTTCACCACAACATTGCCTTCACTTTTACGAACTTTTTCTTGAGTTTTGATGGTGATTCCTTGATGGATTCCTCTTGGTTTTCTTAGGGTTGGCTACTGGAAAAGAGAGAGCTTATATGTGTGTAACCAAGAATCTTAGTTCTTGGAAAGTTTGGAAATTGAATCATAAGCCAAACATTTGATATATATCTAATTGGGGCGGTGGATGTGTTTAGGGTGGTGGCCACGTTGTCGCTCATTAGTTCCACTATAAAAGCCTATAACCTTTACTCCAAACTCGTGTTACAATTTACATAATATTGACAGTTAGTAAGAATATACGTGGGTTGTATCGAGTAAAGAAAGCTTGACGCATTTGGAAAAGCCCGGGAAGAGAAGCCGGGCGAGGCCAGGCCGCGAGGGGCTCGCTGCCTTGGGCAAGGCGTGTGCGCCAGAGGGTTAGCGCCCGGGAGGAGCAACAAGAAGATTCTTCCTCGGGCGCGTTGGCCACAAGGAGACACACCCCCGCCACCACCCAACACTTATATATATACTTTCCTAGTTCATTTTAAATCATTCATATATATATATATATATATATATATATATATATATATATATATATATACATATCCTCGGCCGATGTGAGAGAGCACGTAATCCCGCAATCAATTTTATTCGAATTATGTTATTAAACGCTGTCCAAATGTAAATTAACTTCTTGTGTAACAAGTCTTAAGCCTAGGGAAGCATTTATGGAGTTGTTTGAAAATTCGTCTCGGCGTACCGGAATCCCACCGAGTAAAGGTTGTCTGAATTACTCCAAATTGATTCTAAAACGTCCACAAACACAGATAAGTATTTATCCCTTCTGAATTCTCGAGAAATTGTGGGTTTTCATTTAGTTATTAAAAGTTGAATTATATTTGATATTATTATTGAAAGATATCATTATTAGCCGAATTTAGTATTGAAACTAGCCCTATTATTCCGCATAAGCACTTCAGCTTGAGTGGAATCGCTTGCTTCTGGTTTGAACTAATAAGTTAAACGAGAATTGGCATTCGAGGTATGTTAAGGCTTATTCCTTCGCAAGTTATTCTCATTGTACAATGATACAACTTATGTTTCGAGCATAAACAACGATCCTACTTGTTGTAATTAGTTGTTGCTAGTATATAAGATCCATGTATGTCGTATTAGATACTAAAGAGATTATGATTACATATGTTGTGGATAACTTCTAGAAAGAATATCAAGAGTATATTGGCGCATCCCTCATCGGGAAGGAAGAGGTTAAGGGTGACTCACGCTATAAGTGTCATAGAAATTCCTTGCCCTTTCCGTTCACTCGCTAGTAGAAATGATGTTTTGCTACCATGCCTAGGCTTTAGATGTTTGTGGGTAATAATTGGCTTGAATTAGTAAGTTGAATAAAGATAGGCGCAAAATGAGCGATATAACTATTAGTTCGGCGCCCGTATTGTCAATAGAGCTCGTCATGAGATCGTTGGCGTACTCTTGATGCCTCAAGGGCAAGAATTATGTTTGTATGGTCTTACCTCAGAGTTAGTGGCACCAGAGTTTCTAAAGAGTTGAGGGCCGCTCTTCCACATAATGCCTATCGCCAGCGATGCTAGTTTGGCCGACTTGGTGCTTATCGCATAGGCCAATTTCGTGGCACCACCTCGCTACCAGCCAGATAGAGCAGTAGATACCCTAGGGGGAAAGTTTTTTAGTAGCTAGATACGGGGCGAACGCCCCAGCCTACTCTTATCAAATACTCAGGTACAGGTTGCCGAGAATGACTAAGTCCAGATAAACACACCTACGAGGTTAGGAATCACCCAGAGAAGGCATACGAAATTTGAACAGACTCAGTTAGTGCCTCGGGGACTAGAACCACAGTATTACAATATTACCCTAGGCCAAGAGTTATAATAAGCGCTATGGGAGGTTAGGGCTGACTGTCGTAGAGCATATCCGATTAGCTAGCAAATTTCCATAGTTTTTCTACGTGTAGAGTGACAAGTATTCAAGAGTAAGCCTATTATGGTCAACTGTTGCGAATAGAGTTGAGACGACAATGATGACATAGCAACCTCACCAGAGTTAACCCCAGCTAGATTGGGTTTTCCTTACGATGTTGGATCATAGATGTTATTTTATAGGGCCATGCTTGTAGGGGGAGTATGATGTCCGAAAGGACCAGATTGAGGTCGTAACAGCCATATTGAGTTCCACCAAATTGAGGTCGTGAGGTCTATATTGAGTTCCATCGTATTGAAGCCGTGAGGGCCATATTGAGTTCTAGCAAATTGTGAGGCCGTGACGGGAGGATTTAGCTCCACCAGATTGAGGCCGTGAGGGCTGTATTGGGTTACACCAGATAGAGGTCGTGAGGGTCGTATCCAACTACAACAGTTATATTATGGCTCCTAGTCAAAACCAAGGCCTCTAGGCCCAAAGCCACAATAGCTACAATATAATCCATAGTCAATCCAAGGCTCGTGATGCAAGCATAACAAATACATTATGACCTATAGTCGGGCCACGGCCCGGGGTCCAATTATCGTACTACGTTATGACCCATAGTCAATCGGGAAGGCTCGGGTCTGGCTTACGCACTCTAGACAATGCACATTATTATAGTTACAGGAGCCCATATGGCTCAAATACAATTACAGGAGCCCGTGACGGCTAGATACGCTTACAATTACTTGCAAGGCCTACGAGGTACCAATAGGGGTATATAGACTGATTGACACCAATGAGACTTATGGGGGCCTGCAGGTTATTATGTATTGCTTGTACCTTCCCGGCTTATGGGGGCTAGTTAGGTTTTGTTTGTATTCTTGTCTGCCAATTATAGCTTATGAATGAATAGTCATACAATTTCATCTCATACACATGTAGTGACTTACTAGATGCAGGTTATGAAAAGAAAAGCTTATAAAGCACCCTCTGGCCCTTATTACCGTTCTCACTTTCAGTTTTATCACCCTACTCAACTTCTCAAGTATTGCCTTACATATTCGGTACATATTGTACCGACGCCCAACTATAGGGAACTTCATACTTGCTTCGCTGTGTTTAGACAAAGACAGAGTTCAGGACCCTCTATTAGCAAGCCTGTTCGTAGTCAGCAAGTCGGCCAGTTCCTTTCATTCGTAGCCGCTGTGTAGAGAGTACAATTTCTTTCTTTTATATGGCATTTGGGTAGGATGGGGCCCCGTCCCGACTATTCTTATTCTTTAGAGGCTTGCAGACTGGCGTCCTAGTCAATTGGTTGTCTTTGTTAATGTGGGGCCCAATATAGCTGGCTATCATTCCTATTATAACTAGACAACATGGTGGTCTTGTTGGCCCACATATGATCCATATTTTTTCATTGTTTTTGGTAAGTTGTCTTCCTTTACAGATGGCCTTGTCGGTTGAGGTTGTATTTACAACTAAGATATAGCCCATCGCTTTTCTTGAACGAAGTTACGCGTGTGCACCAGAAGCGCACTAGGTCAGTCAGGTCAGTCCAGATCCCGGAAAGGTGGCATTAGGTGCTAGTCATGCCTCCCAAGGTGGGTGTGACACTTCGATTGATGAGAGTTGGTTTTGATTTTCTAAAAATTAAACTCAAAGACCTTTAAATTAATAGGTTTTAGGACTTCTAATTCATTGTATATCGGGAGATACTATTGTTTAAAATTGACCCTTATTCATGAACTTTCCGTACTCTTGGCTCTTTCCTTTGTACATGTTTCTCTTCACTCCTATAGCCAACATATAGACTGTACTTCCCCTAACATAAAATACAAATATTAAATAATCATCAAACAAATTTCGGAGGTAACATCCCCCTAGAAACATTCGTCCTTGAATGTGGGTTAACTCTACTTGACACGAATTAAAAGTACATAGTTAATTACTTAAGTATCAAATACATACCTCAATATCACATTGATGTCTCAAATAAATGAGGATATATCTTCCTCATTTACTCCTAAACCTCCTAAGTCACTTCCTCGATATTGTTATTTCACCATAATACTTTAACCGAGGTGACTTCTTTAGTCCCAAGATTCCCAACTTGTTTATCAAGAGTAGCGGTTGATCACAGGTCATCTCCTCATAAATCTTAACATTATCAAGTAGAATAATATGTGTCGATCTCCTATACACTTTGTAAGCATTGATACATGGAATACAAAGATGTACCGTCGCTAGCTCGATGGTGACTCTAACTCGTAGAATACTTTGCCTATCCTACAAAAAACTTTGTGAGGCCCAACATACCTAAGGCTCAACTTTCCCTTTTTGTTAAAACTATGAAACTTTTCATAGGTGATATACTTAGGAAAACATAATCATTGACAAGATACTTAGTGCCGATCTCCATGCACATCGGCATTAGACTTCTCGCTACTTTGAGCTGTTCGAAGCCTATCTCTAATAAGCTTTACCTTATCAATAGCCTTCTACACTAAGTCTGACCCTAATAACTATGGCTCATCGACTTCAAACCAGCCTAATGATCTACACTTATGCCCGTATAAATCTCTGGGTGGTGGAGCATGCTGAATGCTTCCAGTGATACCGTTAGTTATGTAATATAATAGGGAACATAATCATCCTAACTTCCACCATGTCTAAAACACACATGAAACATATCTTTAAGTGTCTCAGATAGTGCATTCAGCTCTATCCGTTAGTCTGGGGGTGGAAACTTGTACTATGGCTCACTCCGATGCCTAAACCTTTCTAGAGAAACTTCTAGAAGTTTGCTGTGAACTAAGCTCCTCTGTTTGAGATAATAGATAAAGGCATGCCATGAAGGAAAACAATCTCACGTATATATAGCTTCCGGCATAATCTCACTCGTATAAGTCATCCTTGATTTCTGCGGTGAAATAATCTCGATTTCATCAATTTGTTAACAATAACCCGCATCAAATCATTTTTCTTGATCGTCCGAGGAAAAGATATAATGAAACTATTGATCACATCCCATTTCCACATTGGGATATCTATATTCTCGAAAGAAATTTTGGTCTCGATGCTCAACCTTACCTTCCGGCAATTAGGACACTAAGCTATAAAATTCATAATGTCCTTTTTCATACTATGCCACCAATAAGGTTGTCTCAAGTCATGACACATCTTCGGGGCACCAGGATGTACCGAGTAATGGGAATAATGAACTTCGGTCATAATATGATCATGTAGCTTACCCATATTGGGCACACATAGACAAGTTTGATATCTCGGGAACCCTATTCGGCGCACACTCAAATAAGACCTACTTCGTCAGCGATATTGTCAGACTCCGAGAGGAGACCCTAATTGTAGACATGGGACAAGGGACCCCGAGAGACCCCAAGTCAACCAATGATATAAGCATTCACTAACTCATTCAATAAGCATAAAGGAAACATAAATACAAACTCAGCGGAATACTAACTTAACATAACAACAAAATGAACATCTCGAAGCTAAATACATGTCTAAGTCTCATACATCTCCCTAACTGAAGTGAGCGAATGGGACAATACCCCTAACTAGCTCAGATATACGGCTGAATGTACGCTCAAAATAACTGAGAGTCTAGTCCTCAAAAGATGAGGACTCACCAAGACAAGAAGGTGCTAGCTCTTATAAGCGGCTACGAACTGGCCGAACTCCGACACGATCCCCGCCATGAAATGATGCAACATAGAAGGTATGTGGTCAGTACGTGGAATGTACCGAGTATGCAAGGTAAGTGAAACTACTAGAGCAATAATAGTCTACCAAAACAAGTCATATATATTATAGCCTTTAAGGATAACAAAAGATCACAAGCATTCATTCCAAATCATTCTTATTTAATACATGGCCATGCATGGCTTTAGAACATCATGACTAAATTGAATGACTGAAAGCTAAATCATAACATTTATATCGAAAGCCTAAAAATGAGTCAAACCTTGCTTCTCAAACATGCATGCATAAGATAATCATCATGAGTAATGGATATCCAATCTCGAATGTTGCGGCATACAGACTCGCATTAACCGATATACCATGATAGAGCTTTACGTGGTCCCAACTATTACACTCAAGTGGGTGAGCCATCCATAACCTTGCCAGGGCTACGGAAATACCATGATACGATATCAAGCTCAAAGGGCAAAGTGTGCCGAGTTATCTCACAAGGGAGGTCCCAATAATATAATAGAATCCAATACATTGGCGCGTAGTTCTCGGGGCATAGGGTAGTCGACCCTTAGCCCGTTCGGTGCTAGACTCTTCTCCCCAAAACATGCAATGCTTTTAAGACTGTATAAATTATGAAGCTCAACACTCACCTTGTGATGAAGATCAACATGAAATCATGCATAAACCAATATCGTGTGTGAAATGAAGCTCAACATTGTCTATTGACCAAGCTCATTATGAAATCATGCATACACTAGACATCATATAAAATATGAAGCTCAACAATGTCGTCTCGACAAATCTTAGAATGAAATCATGCTAAGAATCAACATAATGTGAAATGAAGCTTATTGCCAACATACATCTCAATTATGAATTCATGCATATGAGAAGCTTTACTATAATACATACCACAAGCTCAATGAAAAATGGGAGACTTTACTCTAAAAATCATGTGGACAGAGAATAATCACTTCATCATCATCAATATAAGGGCCATGCGCAAAACCTTATCATGCTTTAACTCATACAATTTATTTGAAAACATTTTAATTTGGGAGATTTCACTCCAAAACGAAGTAATAAAGTCAATTCACGAAAATCATCATTCATACCTAATATTGGGCACTACCCATAGCTTCATAATACATGGGTCTATTTAATCTTCTTCGAAAACATCATCAAAATCATGGGTAAGATTGGAAACATGCTTTTTATCATCTATTCCATCATCATCACCTTCTATCATGAACTACCCACACATGGACGCTTAGATTCAATTTTAGAAAATAATTTTGTAAAAAAGAATTAAAATAGAATCCGTCCAAGCTCAGTAAATCACCAATATCAACTCAATTTAATCATACCCTAGAGTAGAAATGTAAGAATCATGCAATTAAATGAAGACTCCATACTTGATCATCAAAAACCAATCAAAAATTGATAGGAATGGATATGGGCGTGGGAAGAAAGCACCCACTCATAAAGCCTTACATACCGAATTGAAGAATCATTACACCTCCTAATTACCTGGGCTGAGATTTCCTGAAAACCGTGGAAATTCTCCTCACTTTCTTCCGTTCAAGCTCTCACCCTTGCATGAAGAACATGACCTAAATGGGTCTTTCTCAACTTAAAACCTCTATTACGAGCTTAAAAACGACGTAATATACCTCTTAGTAATTTAGAAATGGAAAAACCCTTAGTAAAATCGCTGAAAATAACTCTGCTGCCGGGGTCCTAACTAACGACCGACAATTCGCTATTAGGGCACACGATTCGTTGGTTCACACATAAAGTGCACTGCCTCGTCATTCATGAAAACTCCTCTAGCTTGGTAACAAGCCACCTAACGGGCCGTTAGACCGACGACGAGTCGTTGGGTGCCATCCGTCAAGTACACTAGATAAGCTTCACTATATTTCTAGACCTCCCCACGACCGATCTCGACGACTCATGTGTCTGACCACGAGTCGTTACATCGCCCATGGGGACCTCGAGTCTTACATCACCTTAGGGCCTTCCCAAGAGTCACTTCGATGACTCGTTATGCCTCTTCACGAGTCATTAAGTGACCCATTCTACAACTCTGCTGCAACATTTTCAACTTTTTCTCCCGATTCACTTCCGTGTACGATTCTTGACCTCAAGGTATAACAATATCTCCCCTCGGGAACATTTGTCCTTGAATGTTATAAACAACCATAATAAAACTTAAAACAAACAATCATATATATAGATGCTAATCATTGATATTCAAGCTGAAAACCGACGGAACGACTAACCCCGAAGAGAACCACATAGTTGGTCGCAGCCGTCATCACATACATATATCATATCATAAAAAACTATTCGCATGAATAGAACATGAAAAACCAAATTCGGAGGTTTAGGGAAAAAATTTATATCTCAATCAAAACTAAGCCAGAGGGAACAAATGTGGGGTATCTAGACATCATGTCCACTTCGGCCTCCCACGTAGCTCCTTCAACATGCCGATTCCTCCATAAAACCTTAACTAAGCTACCTTCTTTGTTCCTCACCTTCAACTTGTCGATCCAAAATTTCAACCGAAATTTCTTCATAACTAAGGTCAGTTTTTTCAAATCAACGTTGTCTATCGGAACAACTAAGGCCGGATCACCCAAACACCTGCTTTCAAAAGTGATACATGGAACACGAGATGAACTTGAGCCAATTCCGAAGGCAAGTACAACACATACGCTACCTTACAAACTTTCAAATCTGCACTGACTCAAAATAGTTGGACCCGAGCTTTAGCTTTTTCCGAATGTAAAGATGACTCCCTTCATGGGAGATACCCTTGGAAACACCCAATGCCAACATCAAACTCCACTCCTTCTCACACGCATATGATTTCTAACCCACTCTAAGCGGTTTTTAACCGGTCCCCTATCAACCGAACTTCACCGTCGCCTCATGAACCAAATGGGGTCCTACCACAACCGCCGCACCAATCTCTAACCCGATCTCTGCAAAATAGCATGCCCGATGATGCTTATAACTTAAATTAGCCTTGTTCATCTAAGTTATTTTATACATTTTCATGTAATTTTATATAAATGTGAATATATGTGCTAACCAACATGATTAGTCCTTGTTTTGTAGGTTTTGATGATTTTGAGGAACTAATTATAAGTTGGTGAAGGAAAGGAATGGAGTCGAAGCAACGGGCGAAAGTCGGGTATGAGTAGGCCATGGCAAGATCAATAAGGCAAAGGGCCGTGCCACGCTGTGCGTGTGCCGCCCAGCGCCATGCCAAGCCTATGCCAGGCAAGCGAGCAGATGCAAGCGTGCAAGGCTCCAAATAAGTGCGCAACGTGCCACGCCGTGCAAGCTCCGTGACGAGGAGTGCCAACGTTGCCTGGGCAAGCAAAGGTGACACGCCGCAAATGTGGCAAGGGCTGCCTAGGGTTGAATTCTTGGTGATTTCCAGAGAGCTCCGCGTTACCTCCATGTCACGGAGGTAGTGTTCCACGATACACTCCGCGACACCTGAGCTGCCCATAACAAGCTAAACCGCGGCACGTTTTTCATTTATTATAAATGGGTCCCTTATCTCCTAAATCCAATTTGTCACGATTTTATTCTGGAAAACTACCTAGGAGTGAAGGGAGAAGTGGGAGAACTCAGCTAGGGTTTGGCAAATTCCCTTCTCATCTACCAAATTCTTGTAAGTATGTAGTTTAGTAGTAGTTTAGTTGTAGTTTTATGAACATGAATGGCTAGAACCCTTCCTCTAGGGTTGAAGCCATGAATTATGATTGTGATTTTATGAAATTGTTTTGGAATTAAGTTATTGATTGTTGTTTTTGTCTTTCATTCTAGATTGTTGGTTGTTTTTATGATTGATCACCATGAAAGCATATACGTTAGCTTGGGCAATGGCTTGAGAAAGCATTACCTAGGTCAGGACATGAGAATGAGGAGCATGTTTGTATCTCGCAATATAATTTTGTGTTCAGATAGAAATATACCTAACACCTCGTTTGGCCGACAAACGGGGGCATTCAAGACCAAGCTTGGGATATCACATCACAAATCCTCAAGAAAGTAGTTGTGAGGCTAAGTTAAAGTTAAATGGTTAGACGCACGAAAGTCTCTAATCGTTTCCTGTAAAACCACAACATAATTAATTGCCCGCTAATTAGAAATTAGCATCCTCGCTCACAATGATGTAGTGAGGCTAGTTTGCCGTGATTAGAGGCTCGAAAGACCATGAACATGCAATTCTAGTTATGTGAAACAACAATTGATAGTTCCATGCTTAAACCATTGCAAATCATAGTATCGCATGTTTATCCGGCTTTTTAACTCTATGTTGCTCCTAGAGTAATTTCAGAATATTTCGTTGACCAAAACTAGACTTAATTAAATCTCCCTTGAAAACTTCTATAACAAACATTTTTGGTATTTAAGATCACACTTGTAATGGATAGTTAGAGGAATGGGTCCAGTCCTCAGGGGTTCGACATTCCGGTTCTTGAAAAGAGCCACTATATTACTTGCACGACCCATACACTTGCGGACGCGCTCAAACGGGGCGAAGTCATGTTTTTGGCGCCGTTGCCGGGGACTCGGCGAACTTTTGATAATTTATCTATTTTAGTGTGATTTTAAAATTTCCTTAAGTGTTGAGAAACTTGGTCTTAGTGTGATTATTTGCAGGTGACAGTTGTCCTCGCGGAGTCGGCTAGAAATAGAGAGCCAGAACCGTTGCCGGAGCTCAACGTCAAATCCATTTGGGCGGCTGCAGAGTAGCTCTAGAGCAAAATCTGAAGAGACTTCAAGAAAAGGTACAACAACAACCACCCGAGGGACAAGCACAATTGTCATCGGAAGCAATGGTAGCAAGACCAATTCGCGAAGTGACAATCCCACTAGCGATTTAATGTGACTTAGTATCCGTAAACCCATTCCCGAGGGAACTTTTGAGCTTAAAGTAGTCGTAACATGGTGCACTAAGTACATTCTAGTGGTCAATTCACTGAATGGCACATGAGGACTCGCAACAGCAATTACAGAAAGCTTTTTAGAGTTTAGTGACACGTTTGTCCCCACCGGCGTGTCCACGTATTCAACTAACCCTCTTCCCATTCTCATTGTTGGGAGAGGTGAAAAAGTGGTCAAGGTTTGAGCCCAATTTGAAACTCATAACTTCGTTGAATGACTTGTCTAGGAAGTTCCATCGTGATTCTTTCCTCAGGAAAAACTGCAAAGTTGAGAAGTGAGATACTCAGTTTCAAGCAGAAGCCTGATGAGAACTTATATATGGCTTGGGAAAGATTCAAGTCAGTTGTTGAGAGACTGCCCCATCACCAAAGAATCAAATGAAGTGCTTCGCCCATACTCTTTGTAGAAAGTCTAGACCCACACACCAAAATTTTACTAGACTCTACATCGGGTGGGCAAGCCTTGGAGAAAACATTTGATGAGTTGTACACTTTGTTGAACAAAATTGCACACAAGGGAATCCAGAGTGGCACAATGAGTCATAAGGAGGGGCGTGAAAGAGATCGGGTTGATAGAAGTAGATGGTTTGAATGCCTTGGAAACACAAAGCTAGCTTCGTTCCAACATCAAATGATGACTCAGTTCAATAAACTGAGTATGAACCAACACCAGGGCCAGGTTAATGCAGTTCAGCAAGATCCTAAGTGGTGTGAAATTTGTGGTAATAATGGGCACAATGCAGAATCTTGCGGAGCCAATTCGGAATCGGGTCAATTTGGAATGGAATGTGCAAATAAGTACAATTAGAATTTAGGACACAACCACAACAAGAATTGGCAGGGCCACCCGAATTTTTCTTGGGGTGGAAACCAAAAGCAAAGTTATCAGCACCTCAACAACAGCAGTATCAAAGCGTAATAGATAGAATGATGGGCAAGTTCGTAGCAAAGATTGAGGAAACACGAGAAAATTATGGAGACCTGCACCGCTAGCGTAAATCCAGGCGAGGATGGCAAATGCATTTCTACGAATCAAAGGCAGCCACCCGCAATCTTGAAAAAAAATGGGTAAGATAGCAGCTGCTCAGAAACATGAGGTCGTAGGGGATTACTGTGCGACGCAGATCCTAACCCCTGGCAGATCAATGCCATTAGTCTTAGAAGCGGAAAGCAATTAGCCGATGCAAGCCTAAAGAGTTGAGAAAGGAGGTGCAACCGGAGTTGGTTAGACCAGGACCATCCACCGACACTAGAGTGAATCGCAGTGCGGGACAACAAGATGCGCAACCTTCATTGGGTAATGCAAGACAGCACCACCACCACCATTCCTCAGAGATTCGCAAAGAGCGAGGAGGAATGTTTCAAAAGTTCTCGTGAGAGCTTCAAAGAACTTCACATAAATTTACCTCTTATTGATGTCTTGCAGGGAATGCCCACGTATGCTAAATACTTGAAGGACATGATGACAAACAAAGTTAGATCGTGGACGTCCAGACCGTAGCACGATCGAGGAGGCAAACACAGGTATTGAGCAAATGCCAAGCTTCAAAGACCCAAGGAGTTTTACCCTCCCCATACAAATTGGTAAAGATGAGGTGCTACGAGGTTTGTGTGATATAGGGGCAGAAGTTAACCTACATTCCCTATCCTTATTCAACACCCTTAGGGTTGGGAAAGTCGAGGTTTCGACAAGGTTGATGCCGCAGCTCCACAGCATGTCGCGAGTGACACCTCGATGGAATAATAGAGGACCTTCACAAAGTAGGTAAGTTTATTATACTTGCTAATTTTATTGTCTTAGATTTTTAGGTTGATGACAAAGTACCCATGATCTTGGGACGGCCATTCTGGCCACCTGAGGAGCTGTGATCGACTTGATACAGTGGACCTAAAAATGAGGGTCAAGGATAAAGAAGAACTTCTTTTGCGTTTACCAAGAAATGAACCTTATCCGCATACTACAAAACCTTTGTCGTTAGTGTGTTGTCGAGGATGAGGTGAGGATGCCACTGTGCACTACTAAAGGCAATGACAAAGTTGTTCTAAATTTCAAGTCTCGATAAAGTGGCTTCAATTTGAGAAGAAGTTGGAGAAAGGGAGGAACAGAGGGAGGCTGTTTCTCTAAAACAACAAAAGAAAAGGAGGTGGTTCTCAAATGTAACCTGTGTATGAGGATATCCTAAAAGGATGGGGCCCACGTCGTGCAACGACGTAAAATAAGGCACGGTCGAGGCAACCCAAGGGTACCTTAGGTACAATTTGTTAATTTTGATTTTTGTAAGATTTTGTATTTTCATTTTTGGTGGAAAGTTAGCACGGATGGAGGAAGTCCGAGTACCTCGGAGAGGAAGCTAGTAAGCATGGAAGAGGAAAATGTAGGGTCAAACACCCACTTGTGCAAGTTGAAAAACGTGCTTTTTAGCTAGGCCTAAAGGCCTCAGGGAGTATTTCTCACCCTTTAAATGTAATTCAAGCTATGAGGACAAAGATGATTCCGAGTGTGGGGTGAGGGAATTAAAATTTTTGTGCTTAACAATTTGCAGAATGTAATGCTTGTGTGAAAAATGAGAAAAATTGAAATTTTCTTTGTGAGTCAAGCATGACTTCATCACCCGTTGGCTTTTCTTTTTTTCGGTTCTTCTTCTGACGGGGTTCTTGAATCGAAGAATAAAATTTTTCTTTGTCTCGTAGATAATGTTTAGCCATAGTTAGGGACTGCTTCGATGATGGATGGATGACGTCCGGCCTTGAGGAAAATTAGTCGACAGGTGTTGGGTTTTTGAAACCATATTAATTGATGCTTGATGTTCTTGTGATGTGCTATACATGATTGTAAGATGCAAGTATGTTCAATGTTGAAGCATGCAAGTGTATAAATTTGTTTGAGACACTTAGGCTCTTGAATTTGACTCCAATATGATTGAAGCTTAATATTGGAATTTGTGATTAGCTGAGTAAGAGTCTCCCGAATGTGTCTTGAATTGAGCATGTTCCATGAGTGCAAGGTTTTGAGCATTCTATTCTATTGTGGAGTGTCTAGAACTTGCCTGGTGTGATTATGAAATGAAATGAAGGATGAATTGTAGGAAATGATTTAGGCAAGCTTCTTTGAATGAACCTAAGTTTTATCCCTCATTTTACCTACCTTGAAAAATTAATCCTAGTTAGCCCTGTTGAGCCTTGGAGCCTAGTCTTTGATAGCTGCAACATGCTTAACTTTTCTTTCATTAGCCTTGAATTTGATCAAAAACTCCTAAGCGCTTAAGTGAATGATCCGAAAGAGTAAAGGAGGGAGAAAAATGAAAAAGAAGGAAAAGTGGAAGCTTGCGGTAAGAAAAAGAAAGGACAAAGGTGCAATTTTGTGAAAACGGTTGATTATTAGTAAGGAGTAATAAAACAAATTAAGGAAAAATTATTTATAAAACTCCTTACGAATAAGCTAAAAGTGCCTAAGGAAATGGGAAACAAAAGAGGAAAAAGAAAGCTGAAAGGAGAAAAAGGTGAAGTAAGGAAGGGAAGTTCGTAATAAGGGCATGATGTATTAAAAGCGCTAGAAAGATAGTCACTATTACTGGCCATAATAGTACCTACCCGTACTCGAAAAGCACGTTTACAACCTAAAAAGTCCTACTTGATCTTACATTCATACATCTCAAATTAGTGGAGTAAAACACTAAGGGCAAGCTTATGGGTCATTACATGATGCATGTGAATTCCTTGTGAGAGTGAGTGTAATTCTATTCATGTACCCACACATGTTGTGATTTAAAAATTGTTTTTGCGTGTGAAAATGGGTAATTCTCTTTCCGTGAGGGCACATGTTGAATGAAGGATATAATTCATGTGGGATGTCTTAATCAAGCTTGATATGTATGATTTTTGCTAAGATTGAGAGTTGATTCTTGAGGTTAAGAAGTCTTAACATAGTTGTATTTCATTTCAATGATCAAATCGTGCATGCTCTATTTTTAGCTTGTTATCTTAAATAATCATTATAGCCGTAGCTTGAATTATCTTGCTAAGATAGTTATGTAAGAAGTCTCCATATGCATGAGATGTAAAAGGTTGTTCGAGGACGAACAAGACTTTAAGTGTGGGTTGTGATCTCGGGCAAAATAGCATGCCCGAGTGACGCTTTATAACTTAAATTAGGCTTGTTCATCTAAGTTATTTTATACATTTTCATGTAATTTTATATAAATGTGAATATATGTGCTAACCAACATGATTAGTCCTTGTTTTGTAGGTTTCGATTATTTTGAGGAACTAATTTATAAGCTGGTGAAGGAAAGGAATGGAGTCGGAAGCAACGGGCGAAAGTCGGCAAGGAGTAGGCCATGGCGTGGCCGCCGCGCTGTGTAGCGTGGGCCACGTTGGGGGCGTGTGCCGTAGTCTGCGCCGCCTTGCCAAGCCTATGCCAGGCAAGGGAGCAGATGCGGCAAGTAGGCAGTTTCAGCGCCAGCAATGTGCCACGCCGTGCCAGCTCATGACAGAGGAGGCAAACGCGTTGCCCAAGAAGCTTGGACACGCCGCTAATGCGGAAAGGGGCCGCCTAGGGTCGATTTTTGTGATTTCTGAGAGCTCAAGGCTTACTCTCCGTGTCACTTCTGAGGCAGTGTTCCGTGATACACTTCAGACACAGATCCGTTCCATATAGGCTAAACTGTGCCACATTTTTCATTTATTATAAATAGGTCCCTTTAGCTCCTAAATCCACTTGTCACGATTTTATTCTCGAAAACTTACCTAGGAGTGAAGGGAGAAGGGAGAACTCATCTAGGGTTTGGAAAATTCCCTTCTCATCTACCAAATTCTTGTAAGTATGTAGTTTAGTAGTAGTTTAGCAGTTTTACGAACATGAATGGCTAGAACCCTTCCTCTAGGGTTGAAGCCATGAATTATGATTGTGATTTTATGAAATTGTTTTGGAATTAAGTTATTGGTTGTTGTTTTCGCCTTGCAGTTCGGATTTTTTTTTTTAATGATTGATCACCATGAAAGCATATACGTTTAGCTTGGGCAATGGCTTGAGAAAGCATTACCTAGGCTGTAGACATGAGAATGTGAGGAGGATGTTTGTATCTCGTGATATAATTTTGTGTTCAGGATAGAAATATACGTAACACCTTGCTTGGTTGACAAATGGGCTATTAAGAGACCAAGCTTGGGATATCACATCACCGCTCGAAGAAGTAGTTGTGAGGCTAAGTTAAAGTTAAATGGTTAGACGCACGAAAGTCCCAATCGTTTCCCTGCAAAACCACAACATAATTAATTTTCGGCGAATTAGAAATTAGCATCCTCGCCACAATGATGCAGGAGGCTAGTTTTCCGTGCTTAGAGGCTCGAAGACCATGAACATGCAATTCTAGTTACGTGAAACAACAATTGATAGTTCCATGTGCTTAAACCATTGCAAATTGTAGTATCGCGTGATTATCTGGCTTTAACTCTATGTTGCTCCTAGAGTAATTTATGAATATTTCGTTGACCAAAACTAGACTTAATTAAATCTTCCTCGAAAACTTCTATAACCAACATTTTCGGTATTTAAGATCACACTTGTAATGGATAGTTAGAGGAATGGGTCCATTCCCTGTGGGTTCGACATTCCGGTTCTTGAAAAGAGCCACTATATTACTTGCATGACCCGTACACTTGCGGACGTGCTCATACGGGGCGACGTCAGAACCATCCGATGGGAGACCTACACCTTTGCCCGTAGAGAGCCTCGAACGGTGCCATCTAGATACTAGAGTGGTAACTATTAATATAAGCAAACTCGATCAAGGGCAAAATGATCATCCTAACTACCTTTGAAATCCATAACACATGACCTCAACATATCCTCAAGAGTCTCGAATGGTTCGTTGCTTGGCCAGCCCTTTCCTGGGATGAAAATTTGTTCTGGCCAATCTATGTTCCGAGCCCCATCAGAATCTTAACGCCACAATTGAGAATTAAACTGAAAATTCTCGGTTCGAAATAATAGACAAGGGAACCCTATGAAGCCGAACCAACTCCCGAATATACAACCTAGCATAATCATCTGCCGAATCTATGGTCTTGACCGGTAGGAAGTGTGCATCCTTGGTCAACTCCGTCCACCACAAACCTTATGGAGTCGTATTGCCGACGAGTACGAGGTAGATATGTAATGAAGTCCATAATGATTTCTTCCCACTTCCAAGTGGGGATTGAAATATCCCCGAAGTACACCTCCGTGTCTTTGATGCTCGGCTTACTTGCCGATGCTTGGACATTTTGGTTACGAACTCCGGCAATATTCCTTTTCATACCATCCCACCAATAGATTTCTCGCAAATCCCGATACATTTTCATAGATCCCGGATGAATAGAATATCCGGTACCATGTGCCTCATGCAATATCCAAACTCTCATTCACGTTGTTCGGAATACATAATCGACCTTGGTATTGTAGCACACCATCTCCCCCGGAGAAAACCTCACCTTTTGACTCCGCACGCCCTCCTTTAGTTTCCTCAATATTGATCCTCATCTTTTCTGGATTTAACATCAACTACCAAGGATGATTCACCCGTTATGTACAACAAACCGCCATCGGTCGAATCGGACACCTAACTCCTAGCCTCGCAAGTCGGTGAATATCTTTCACCAACTCCTTCTCCCCCTCATCCACATGGGACACACTCTCCATTGAGAGCCTACTAGCGCATTCGCAACCATATTAGCCCTTCCCGGGTGGTAAAGGGCACCTATGTCATAATCCTTAAGTAACTCCCGATGAGCGTCCGGCAAGTGTACGGGTCGTACAAGTAATCACAGCTGGCTCTTTTTAAGAACCGGAATGTCGAACCCACGAATAGGAATACTGGGTGAAACCTTCGCATGTTAATTTACTACCACTACAACAAGAAGACAACAAAGTAAAGAAAAGTTGTTTGTTTTGAGAAATATATTTTTGTACAAAACTAAGCTATTTATACAATTGAGTCTTAACTATGGATGAGAGCATGCTGAGGCTACAAAGAACATGTGAAGAAACGAACTATCAATATACGTGGCTTATCTTTCCTCCGGTTGCTAGTCGGAATCAATGCCTATGGATTAAAACTCTCGTATTTAACCCAACATAAGAATCATGAACCTTCCACCTACATTTTCTGATAAGAAGGAATTCAAGTTCTAGCTATACAAAACCGATTCCACATGACTAATACGACTGTCGTATATTTCTATCCTCAAGGTAACCGAATTCCAATTTTCCCAACCAAGAAAAGATCATATCCTATTAATTCACAACTTTCCAATTTCTTTTTGCCCTCTCGGGTGAAATCGACTTTTGGATTTACACTAACATTGGCCGATATTAATGTAGTAAGAACAAGAATTAAATAGAACAACCATGGAAGAAAAGAGAAAATAAACCAAAGAATCAATAATTACATTTCAACACAAAGTCTATAACCTCAGCAAGAAGGAGAATTAGCCACTCATTTGTGGATTAAACATCATTAAACAAGTGTTAATCATACAAACAATTGAAAGGAAGAAGAAAGAGATAGAGAAAACCCTAAGAATTTCGTCCTCAAAACCGCCGTAACTCCAGCTCTTGCTCCACCAAGTCAGAATAATTAAAATGCCCCTAAGTGTTCTATTTATACTAGGGATAAATTTTCCTCGGAATAATAAGCAAACGTGTCACGGAGTGCACGTGGAGCACCGCTCCGTGACATGGTGCAAATGCGGAAGCCCTCTCGGAAATTGTCCGCCCAGGTCAGTTTCAACGTGGCACGCGCATGCACGCGGAGCACAGCCAGCGTGCCACGGTGCACCGTGGACCTCTCTGAAATGCAAGCGTCCGGAGAATTCACCAACGTGGCACGGCTCATCGCGGACCCTCACCGGAATTTATTGGAATTTTCCATCCTGTGCAGTAGTGCATCTGGGCGGAGCCCTTGTGATCCTTGCTTCGCCAACCGCTTCCTTGCTCGTTCCCAAGTTCATCTTTGATTTCTTCCAACATTTCATTTTTCTTCATCAAAGCATGTTTTTCCTACAAAACAACGCTAATCATGTTGGTTAGTATAAAATCACACTTCCACACAATTTACATGAGAATGTACACACGTTATTAGACAAACAAGACAAAAGTTATACATTTGAGTATCGATTTGACATATAAATATGCCCCTTATCACCTACCCCACACTTAAAATCTTGTTCGTCCGAACAATACTTATACAACCTGGGCAGAAATTGATATCCCATCATGGCTACTTAGGCTCGACTCATCCGAACTACTTCGCTATACCCGATTATGTTCAAAAACAAATCATCAAGAGAAACATGCATAGTATAATTATTACAATGACACTTAATAAATCAAGACCTCCTAGCACAAGAATCGACTCTCGATATCGGCAAACTCATGCATATTAGTTGACCAAGATATCCGACACGAATTTATTCTATCATCAAACATGTGCCTCACAACAATAGAGAGATTCCCTGCTTTAATCACATGAACTCTGAGGAAATTCATGTCGGGGTATATATATATGCACACAATTTCGCTCACTCTCCAAAACGAATTCACATGCATTGTGTCATGACCCATAAGCTTGCCTCTAGTGTATTACTCCACTAATATATGGATGCGTGATGTAAGATCACGTAGGACTTAATGGGTTGTAATGTAAGCTACGGAACTAGTATATACCGGGCTAACCAATAATAGTAACCAGCTTCCTAAGCGCTTTTACACACATCCCATCAACTTAGCACTATTTTCTTCCTTCCCCTCCTCTTGAAGTTTATCTTTGTTATCACCCATTTCTTTAACAATTCAGACTAACGAAGAGAAAATTGAGTTAAAACAACTTTCTTCCCTTCAAATCTGGCGATTTCATTCCTTGACTCTTTTTTTTTTTCTTTCTTTCTCTCTTTTCTTTTTCATCACTTTTCTTTTCTTTTTATTACTTCACTCTTTTTGACACCATGGGAAAATTATACATTTTCTTGAGCGCTAAGAGCCGCATTTTGGTTTAAGGACCATGAAAAAGAAGGGGTTCACTTGGTCTACACCCTTTTCGACAAAAAAAAAACCAGAAAAGAAAAATTTATCAAGGCTAAAGGCTCAACGGGCTGACTAGGGTTTAATCTTCAAGATAGATATGAAAAGAAAAACAAGAAAAACTTTGGGTTGACAAAGAAATGCCTACATCCTTTCCTACACTACACTTCCTTCATTTCGTTTCGTACACAATGACAGTGCTCTAGACAATCGACAACAGCATGGAATAAACAATTCCTCACTATACTGATGCAATATGCTCAACTCAAGATGACTTCACAGATTCTTTAATCAGCTAATCACAAGAATTCAAAATTAAGCCTCAATCACACCGAATCGAATTCCTACTAACATAAGTGTCTTACATATGTACAAAAATTTGCATGCTTTCTATGAATCATCTTTGCTATATAATTATTATGTAATAACACGCAACAAGGATGTCGGAGCTATAGAATAGCAACATGCATGGGATACAACCAACAATCCAACTAAAAAAAAAATTAAATAAAGGAAAAATTTAAAAATAAAAATGAAAAATAAAAACGAAATATAACTACTCCTATTGACTACCTTTCCCTTAAGACGGTCGTCATCCATCCATCATAGAGAAGGGTCACTATTTACGACTTCGGTTCAATGGGACTCTTCGGCAAAAGAACGAAAACAAACTCCGAGAAACCCAAAAGAAAAATAGTTACGAAATTTTTTTTGAAAATGTCGATGATTTCGACAAGACTATTTACATACCGGCTTTCAAATCTCTCATTCCACAGCACACAACAACACTTTCACAACAATATTTACGTCAATGAACATACACATAAAACAGAGCCGATTAAACAAACACGACAACAAAAGCAAGGAACATGAAGATATACACAAGAAGGCACTAAGACCTAACTACTCCCACCCCACTTAAAATCGAACACTATCCCCAAGTGTTCATACAATTACAAACAGAAAGGTGGTTCGTGAAACTCCCTGATTAATCAAAGTATTCCACTTCCTCATCAGGTGCTGCCGCCTCATCCCCCATATTCCGAAGTCTCCACCGTCATCCTCCTCCGACTCAACGCCGGAATCCTCGCGATGTGTTATCTCGTCCGTGGGGACGCTATCATCTACAGTCTCCACAAAAGCTGGGCCCACCCGACATAGTGCCCTGGCATTCTCGCCAAATGGGTAATCTAAGTCGAGCTGCCACAGCTCGTCCTCCGTTGCCGGTCTCCCGCCTATGCGTAGCTGGAGCATCTCCATCCCGAACACGCGGGACATATGCTGATCGCCCCGAGCATGTCGCTCGGCCAATGTGAGAATAGGCCCATGAGTGGTGTCGGGTGCCTTAGTTTTCGTGACATTAATGGCACACCGCTCCATCTGCGGATGTAATCTAGGGCCTCCTCCTCGACCTCAAGGCCCCGCAGAACGTCGCGCACCCGCCGATCCGCACTGTGCCCTCGATGCAATCGGGTCTCTTCATGGCGGATATGATCATCGCCCCAATATTTATCTCCAGCCCTTTCATCAGGGCGTATACCAAGCATACACGATCCTGGGTCACATCTGTCATGTGCACCCCCGGAATCAAACAGGAGTAAACGATCTTAAGCCATATTCTCGGCTTCCCCGTTCATCCGTGCATAGGGCAGCTGCCCGATGGTAGCTCCTCTCTTGTGCTCGGCCTAACGCTGTGGACTCGTTCATAATGTGCGTCTGATATCCGCATAAGGTGGAGTGATGTTCAAACTCGTCGGAGTACATGGGCATCTCGTATTTGCGCCCCTAGGATGGCATTGAGGTTGTGAGGCTCCAATGTGACAATCTTGCCCCTTATTTTGATGGTGTGATCAATGTCGGGTTCCAATTACATAGAATTCCCGGATCAAGTGCAGGTTGCAATTCTTGCCTGCGAAAATGAAACGTGTAGCCCAGCAACTGTCAATCCTTTGCACTCATCCGGGAACTTTTGTGCCAATGGTTCCCGTGGTAATATGTTCCTGTGGAAGCATTTGATCTCTTTGTGTTTGGTGTACAACTTTTCCCTCTTCCGCCACCCACCGTGTTCCATATTGGCGGGCGCTGGCCGCGTGAACTGCCGTATGCTGCTGGGACTGCCGCCCGCCTAATCGTTTTCTTCCGACGCCGATGTTGATACTTCTTCCTTTGTCTCAAGCTGCTAGACATTGTTTCACAAAGAAACAGACACAACAATGTGTTAGTCGATTTCAAATTAGCTTTTGACTAAGGTTGGGCTTTGGCTCGGCCACCCCACACTTAGTTTCTAGCTCACATTATGCATATTGGCAAGAACACATTTATTCTAATTTACAAAAAGGATACAAAAATTAACAACTAAACAAAAGAAAAAATACAAACATAAATCGCTCGTGCCTTCTTAAAATCTCGACAAAGATAACCTCTATGTACTACTCAGACTTCGTACAGCTAATTCCAACATACTATCGATAATCATTTCATTACATGGCATTAGCTAAAAGAAAATAAGAAAAACAAGAATACTCCACAACTCAAATTAAGCAATTCCCCCGATTTTCATGTAATTCCGATGAGTTCTGGAATTTCACCCAATTTGCACCCCCAAGAATTGCATCGTTTCTTAAGCATACACGATAAGCATACACAATACAATTCACCCAACATGCACAACCTACAATTTTTCAACAATTCCTCTTCTCAATTCAATTTTTCAACTTCACAATCCAACCCTAACTACAATCTAGCATAAAATTCATTTAAGCCCGCAATTAACGAGTTCATATGATCACAACGATACTACGAACACAATTAACAACAACCCAAATGTATTTAAGCTCAATTTTATGTCATGGGCATGGATTCTTCCTAAACATGCTAGAAATCGAAATTTTAGCTAAAAATCGAAGTTGAGTTCAAGAACATACCTTGATTCGAGTAAGACGAAGAAAAGTTGAGAAATTTTATTCCTTATGCCGTGACACGTTGAGGGGAGGGGATTTGTGGGGTATTATCGCGGAGGGTAAAGAAACATAGGAGAAATGAGGGGTTTTGGGGTTTAAAAGTGGAAAATCGTGCGGTCGCCCGGTGACCCGTGACCCGACGCGATTAACACGCCAATGTGTCACGGAGGGTAACGCTGAGCATGCCCTCCGTGACACGGAGCCATCAAGCAGCATTCGAATTTTTAAAAATTCCAGATTTTTGCCTTCAACGTGTCACGGAGGGCGACGCGGAGGCCCTCCTCCGTGACACGGAGCCATCGCGTTGTGCTCACTGCTTGCCACTTAAAATAAATTTTTCTTACCTCGTTTCCCCTTTGCATTCCTTTGCATTTTTCTCCGTTCCAACTCGTACAACATCTTATCACATGAAATCGGTTAGAATTTCCAAGTTGGAAAACAATCACTATTTTTATTTTTCTATTTACACTCCTATACTACAAAATATAAAATACAAATGAAAATAATAAAAAATATTTCTTTTTTTTCTTTTTTTCTTCATATGTACCGCTTTACAATTACATTTCAATTGCTGCCTCCCGTGCAGCGCCCGGGTTTACCGCCTCGGCTGACGTCATTTGAGCTATTTCTGCCCCTAGGGTGACGGACGTTTTCTCACGACGTCCCCAATTTCATCAAGCTTACCTTTATCAGGGGCTCTCCCTTTCGTTCTCGTTGTTCAATGCCTTGAGCCGCACTCTAAGCCAAGCACGTTGATCAACGAGAGTTCTTCGTACACGGCCGGGAATTTGGTGGCCTTGCACACATCGAACACCTCCACCTTGTCGTGTAATCTCGCATGGTTAGCTGACATGCAGCTACATCTATGAGCGTCTTCCCCCGGTTGGCAAGAAAGGTCGTCCCAAAAATAAATGGGACTTCCCGAGTCCGGCTCAAAGTCTAGCACAACAAAATCCACCGGGAAGATTAGGAGCCGACTTTGCACTAGCACGTCCTCCACAATACCGTCTCGGTCTTGCTAAGGAACGATCCGCAAGCTGCAAAATCACCGTTGTAGGTCTAGACTCTTCCTAGACCTAACTTCTTAAATACCGGTTGGCATCAAGTTAATGCTCGCCCCCAAATCACATAAACCGCGAGCTCGGATACTTTGCCCGATTGTCAATTGAATTGTGAAGCTCCCAGGATCTTTGAGCTTCGTGGGCAACTGATTTTGTATCCGGACGTGCACTCCTTTTCCGGGTGAGGGCCACCGTGGCATATTCGGTAAGCCCGTTTTTGTTCGCCACGATGCCTTTTATGTACTTTGCATATTTGGGCACTCCTGCAAAACATCAACAAGAGGTAAGTTAATGTGTACCTGTTTGAGCACCTCCATGAACTTCTTGAAGCACGCTCCTCCTTGTGCTTCTTAATCTTTGAGGGAACGGGGTGGAGGTCTCTGCCTGCTCAAGATCTCGGTGTTTCCCCCTCTTCATTCTGTTCTCCGCTTCCGCTAATCCCGACTGTTGAGGTGGTCTTTCGGGTTCAACCTCCTTCAACTGCAAGCCACTCCTCGTGGTCACCGCATTTACCCGCTTGGGGTTGGGATCTCGTGTCACCGGGGAGTCCTCCTAGGCCTCGTGTTGGGCTCCAAAGAAATTGCCCAAATCTCGATACCCAGTGCCTTGGTAGCTAGCTGAATATTTTTTTACATCGGCTGCCAATTTGACATGGTCAGCCTGCAATTGAGCTTGGCTAGCTATCGCCGCTTGAACATCTCCTCAACGCTGGGTGATGGTGGTGGGAGGAGGGGCATTGTTGAGCCAGACAGGCTTGATAGTCTCCGTGGCCCTCCTTGATTCCGCTGCATCCCCTGACTCGAACTCTGCCCTTGATGGTTGTTGCTACCCCAAGAGAAATTCGGGTGAACCTCCAGTTAGAATTGTAGCTACTTCCCATATCGCGGTGATTGCTCCTTTGTGCATTTCCCGACAAAGTTCACCGAGTCCGGATTTGCTCCACAACACTCAAACAGTGTTCATTGCTCCTGCACACTTCACACCAAATCTACCGCACTGCATTAACTGGGGCTTGAGACTGGCTCAAGTTCATGTTGCCGAAGTGGGTGTTCACTCATTTCCGCAGCGCTGACTGTGGCAAAATGAGAAACAAACCCATCCACTTCCAAGACCTACCGCTTTCCTTGCTCCTCCCTTGAAGAGTCCGCATTCCACTGGATTTCCGGTGAAATACGATTAAGCAAAGTATATAGTTCTTTTCATAAGTCTTTTCTAAAGCTTGTCCCCCGCCTGCCGAACGAAGAAAATTTTTGTGTGGGGTTCCAAACCTCTATAAAAAGTGTGTGCACCAAAGACATCATTTGACTCGATGGTGATGAGGACAAATTCCTCAACAATGATTTAAATCTCCCAAGCTTGATACAGATCCTCTCCTTCCCTTTGTTTAAAACTAGAATTTGACTCCTTAAGCCTTGGCTGCTTTACCTGTGAGGGAAAGAATCGATCAAGAACTTTTGCAAGATCATCCCATGAGGTGATAGAGTTTGGTGGTCAATTTTCAAATCCACCTCTTGCATCTTCCAAAAGTGAAAATAGGGAAAAGTGGTGTTTCTGACATAATTTGTTGACACTCCAGCGGGGATGGGTGTCACTTATCTCCAGAAAATTCTCAAGATGTTGTGGGTCCTCGAGAAGACCTGTAAATCACTCGCTTGTGTGCAACAATTGCACCATATTCTTATTTTTAAACAACCTCCTCCCCGCTCAGGTTTGCGAATGCTAGAAGTAACATTGCTAGCATGTGGGATTGCCACATCGCGAACCGGCCTGGCTAAGCAATTCCTCGGGCACTAATATTGCCCGCACGATTGGGGATTCTGTGGTTGCTCCATGATAGTTTGTCTCGAGCAATCGCAACTTTCTCAGAGCTTCCGTTGGACGACGAAACCGTCGTTCCTACGAAGATGGATCCACCAAACCTTTGTCTCTTGCCGTTGTTCAACAGAATCTGTTTTCTGCAAATACAAAGCTAAGACCAAGTTGTCAACACTAAAATATTGAAATAGCAAACTAACACTTAAAATAAAAGTAAAATTAAAATTTCACCAATTGCCTATTCAAGCAACGGCGCCAAAAATTTGATGAGCTCCGCAAGTGTAATGGGTCGCATAAGTAATACAGTGGCTCTTTTAAGAACCGGAATGTCGAACCCACAGAATAGAATACGGGTGAAACCTTTCACATGTTAATTTACTACCACTACAATAGTGAAGACAATGCTGTAAAAGAAAAGTTGTTTGTTTTGAGAAATATATTTTGTACTAAACTAAGCTATTTATACAATTGAGTCTTAACTACGGATAAGAGCATGCTGAGGCTACAAAGAACATGTGAAGAAACGAACGAATAATATACGTGGTTTATCTTTTCCTCCGGTTGCTAGTCGAACTAATGCCTATGGATTAAAACTCGTATTTAACCCAACTTAAGAATCATGAACCTTCCACCTACATTTTCGTGATAAGAAGGAATTCAAGTTCTAGCTATACAAACCGATTCCACACCCAAGATCACATAAGGCCATTTTGAACACACACAACCCAACAATTTTCCCAAACCAAGAAAAGATCATATCCTATTATTCACAACTTTCCAATTTCTTGCCCTCTCGGGTGAAACCGGACTTTTTTGGATTTACACTAACATTGGCCAGATATTAATGTAGTAAGAACAAGAATTAAATAGAACAACCATGGAAGAAAAAAGAAAATAAACCAGCAATCAATAATTACATTTCAACACAAAGTTCATAACCTCGAAGAAGAAGGAGAATTGGCCACTATTTGTGGATTAAACATCATTAAACAAGTGTTAATCATACAAACAATTGAAAGGAAGAACAAAGAGACAGAGAAAACCCTAAGAATTTCGGGCCCTCAAAACTGCCCGTAACCCACGTTCTTACTCCACCAATTAATAATTAAAAATGCCCCTAAGTACTCTATTTATACTAGGGATAAATTTTCCGGGACAATAAGCAACGTGTCACGGAGTGCATCGCGGAGCACTGCCTCCGTGACACGCTGCAAACGCGGAAGCCCTCTGGAAATATGTCGCCCGTAATTGCTTCCAACGTGGCACGGCATACCGCGAAGTAATGTGCCCAGCTGCTACGTGTGCAATCGCGGACCTCTCGAAATGCAAAGTCGGGAGAATTCACTCCCAACGTGGCACGGCCTCATCGCGGACCTCACTGGAATTTATTGGAATTTTCCCATCCTGTGCGAGTGCAACCGCGATGGCAGCGTGTCGGCTCCATCGCGAGCCCTTGTGTTCCTTGCAGCCGCCAACCGCCCTTGCTCGCTCCCCGAGTTCATCTTTTTGATTTCTTCCAACATGTCATTTTTTCTTCATCAAAAGCATGTTTTTCCTACAAAACAACGCTAATCATGTTGGTTAGTATAAAATCACACTTCCGTACAATTTACATGAGAATGTACACACGTTATTAGACAAACAAGACAAAAGTTATACATTTGAGTATTGATTTGGCATATAAATATGCCCCTTATCACCTCCATCCACCTCCTTTGCCGAAGATTTAGATCTTTCCCTATGAACACATATTGCAAACTCTTGTGGTCCGTAAATACATCCACATGGACCCCAAACAAGTAATGCCGTCATATCTTCATGCGAACACAACCGCAGCCAATTCAAGATCGTGGGTCAGATAATTCTTTTCATACACAATCAGCTGTCGAGAGGCATAAGCTATCACCCTCCCACGATGCATCAACACACACCCAAGTCCAACTCTGGAATCATCACAATACACCATGAAACCATTGTTACCCTAGGGTAGGGTCAACACTGGTGCTGAGGTAAGTTGAGCCTTCAACTCTTAGAAGCTTTTCTCACAAGCCTCCCACCACTGAAACTTCACTTTCTTATGAGTCAACTTAGTCAAAGAGGCTGCAATGGTTGAGAAACCCTCAACAAACCTTCGATAGTAGACAGCTAAGCCCAAGAAACTCCGAGTGTTCGAAGGATTCACCGGTCTGGGCCAATTCTTACCGCCTCAATTTTATGCAAGTCTACTTTTATGCCTTCACTAGACACCACATGGCCCAAATATGCCACCGAGTCCAACCAAAACTCACACTTGCTGAACTTTGCATACAATTGGCGGTCCTTTAGGTTCTGGAGCACTACTCTCAAGTGAGCGACATGTTCCTCCTCGCTCCGAGAATATACCAAAATGTCATCAATGAACAATATCATGAACATATCCAAATATGGCTTGAACCCCTGTTCATCAGGTCCATAAAAGCTGCAGGAGCATTCGTTAGTCCAAAAGAAATAACTACAAACTCGTATTGACCATACCGTGTTCTGAATGCCATCTTCCGGACATCACTCTCCCGAACTCTGAGCTGATGATACCCAGATCTGAGATCTATATTCGAGAAACACTTTGCACCCTAAAGCTAATCGAACAAATCATCAATTGTGGGTAAGGGTTACCTGTTCTTGACAGTGACTTTGTTCAACTGTCGATAATCAATGCACATATGAAGGGAACCATCTTTCTTCCAAACAAATAATACTGGTGAGCCCCATGGAGACTAGCACTGTCTAATGAAGCCCATATCTAGCAAATCCTTTAAATAATCCTTTAACTCTTTTAGCTCGGCTGGAGCCATCCTGTAGGGTGGAATAGATATAGGCTGCATATTGAGAAGGAGGTCAATACCGAAATCAATCTCCCCCTCGGGAGGAATACCTGGCAAATCATCAAGAATGACCTCTAGATACTCACGTACTACTAGAACTGACTGGATAGTAAGGGTTTCGGACTCCATGTCCTTAACCCTAACTAGGTGATACATGCAACCCTTAGAAATCATCTTCTCGGCCTTGAGGTAGGAAATGAAGCGACCTACAGGCACAACTGAGCTACCCTTCCATTATAAAACCGGCTCATCTGGGAATATGAACTCTACTGACCGGGTCCTGCAATTAATGGAAGCGTAACAAGCATACAACCAATTCATGCCGAGAATAACATCGAAATCGATCATGGCTAACTCTATCAGATCTACTGAGGTTACCTTATGGAGAACCAAGACCGGAAAATCTCTATACACCTGTCTAGCTATAACTAAATCACCTACTGGAGTAGAAACCAAGAAGGATTCTGACAAAACATCGGGACTGACTCCAAAACTACTGTCTACATAAGGTGTCACAAAGGACAAGGTTGCCCCTAGATCTAATAATGGATAAACATCAACATGGAAGACTCATAACTTACCAGTAACAACGTCCGAGGAGACCTTCTTCTCCTAACGGGATGCTAGGGCATAAAATCTGTTTTGGCGCTAACCGCCAGCTGCACTGGTAGATGCCCCTTGATGAGCTGAGCAAGGGGGTGAGGCTGCTGAGCTAGAAGCTGGGCCCCAACCTGATCCTGTATCGCTACTGGAAAATCTCTAAGCATGTGTCCGGGTTTCCTGCACGCAAAACACGCACCCGAACCTGAAAAGCATTGGCCTGTATGCCCTCGGCCATACCTGCGACAAGTTGGAACACTTGAATCTGTGGGCCTACTGCTCTGACCCCTCGAGCTTGATGTTAGCCCTCTCTGATCATGCCTAGGCCGAGATGGCACACACAAGGCTAATGAAGCTGAGGCGGATGATCTTTGGTGAGTCTGCTGACGGTGCCCAACGCCGGACCTCTGCTGGGAAAATCTGTGGTCCTCAGTCCTGGCCCTCTTGGCCTCTCTCTCTCTCTAATGTGCCACCTCCATCTGCTGGGCATACAACACCATCCGAGGAAAGTCCATATTCTGATAGAGCATAGCAATCCTACATTACTTATCCAAGTAACCTGCTATCCCATGCACAAACCTTCTCACTCGCGCCCTCTGCTCAGCCACTAACTCAGGAGCATACTTTGATAGGTGAGTGAACTCAAGGGAATACTCTAGTACCATCATCCTGCCTTGCTTCAAGTTTACGAACTCAGCTCCCTTTAGCTCCCTCATCTCCCAAGGGAAGAATCGGTCAAAGAATGCAACCAGAAACTCCTCCCAAGTGACCAGACCTGCTCTGACGACCCTGCTATCCTTCCATTAACGGAACCAGATATATGCAACCCCCTTCAACTGGTAGAAGGCTAACTTTACGCACTCAACACTGCTCACCCCCATAGCATGGGTGATCTTAACGATCTCATCGATGAAGTCATGTGGGTCCTCACCTACCTTGGACCCCAAGTACTCTGGCGGGTTCATCCTCAAGAAGTCCCTGACTCGAGCCACCGCTGCATTGCCATTCTGCGGAACATACGCAACAGCCTGCTGATTGACCTGAGCGGTCAAGGCCTGTGCAAGCATCTGGATAGCGGCCTGGAACTCAGCGTGGGCGGCTGGCTCCAATGCTTGAGGCTCCTAAACTGGTGGGACCCACTGATGCCCACGACCCATGCCATCCTTGTGGCCTTCACTGTCTCCATTGCTCCTTCCATTCATCCTTCGAGGAGCCATGACTCTGCAATCGCGAATAACATGAATTAGAGGTATAGAAAGACTCTTCATCACACGACATAGATCATGAAATATGGGATCATTTCCTAAAACGTTTCGTAGCCTCTTCGTCATAAGTGTGGTGCGCTTCACACCCATAAAAAAGACTCTACTTAATGCGGCTTTCAGAATCCCTAGGACACTCCAAACCTATGGATTTGATACCAAGTTTGTCAGGACCCGAGAGGAGACTCGGATTTTAGACTTGGGACAAGGGACCCTGAGAGACCCCAAGAGACCCCAAGTCAACCCATGGCATAAGCATTCACTAACTCATTCAATAAACATAAAGGAAACATAAATATAAACTCAGCGGAAGACTAACTTAACATAATAAAATGAACATCTAAAGATGAATACATGTCTAAGTCTGATAAGCCTCTAATCTGGACGAGCGGATGGGAAAACACCCCCAACTAGCTCATAAATACTGAAACTGAATGTACGCTCAAAATAACTTAGAGTCTAGTCCTCGGAAGATGAGGACTCAATAAGACAAGAAGGTGCTAGCTCTGATAAGCGGCTATGAACGGGGCTGAACTTGAGAGCCGGATCCTGCATCATGAAATAATGCAACATAGAAGGTATGCAGTCAATACATGAAATGTACCGAGTATGCAAGGTAAGTGAAACCTCTAGAGAAATAATAGTCTATCAAAACAAGTCATACATATATGATAGCCTTTAAGGATAAGAAAAGATCTAAAGAATTCATTATGAAATCATTCTTATTTAATACATGGTCATGCATGGCTTTAGAACATCATGACTAAATCAAATGACTCAAAGCTAAATCATAACATTTATATCGAAAGCTGAACACTTAGTCAAACCTTGCTTTTCAAACATGCATGCATAAGATAATCATCATGAGTAATGGATATGCAATATCGAATGATACAGGCAGTGGGAGACTCGTCACTTAACCGACATACCACGATAGAGCTTACGTGGTCCCGACTATTATACTCAAGTGGGTAGAGCCGTCCATAACCGTGCCAGGGCTACAGACGATACCATGAAACCGATATCAAGCTCAAAGGGCCAATCGGGCCGGGGATAGCTCACAAGGGAGGTCTCAATAATATAATATAATCAACCTACGTTGATATCAGGCCTTCCCCACGAGTCACTTGATGACTCGTTTGGCCTCTTCATGAGTCGTTAAGTGACTCGTTCTACAACTGCTGCAACATTTTCCAGTTTTTCTCCTGATTCACTTCCGGGTCCGATTCTTGAATTCCCGAGGTATAACAGGTATGCTATTTCTCAGAACCATTAACTCAGGATCATCATACTGCCTCTAGTTAGCTTTTGACTCTAAGGAGGATTCTTCAGTATTCTAAACTATAACACCTCCATCTTCGGTGTCTAATAACCAAGTGTACAAATTGGCCAACTACTGCAAGGTCCTCTTTATTTCAACCTTGACAACCTTAACGTACTTCCTATAGATTTGTGGCTTAATGCATCAGCCACAACATTAGCTTTGCTAGATGGTATAGAATGCTTAAATCATAAGCTTCCAGCAACTCTAACCACTTTCTCTGCCTCAAATTCAGCTCTTTTTACTGAAACAAGTACTGGACGCTCTTATGATCAGTAAAGATGTCAACACGTACCCTATATAAATAGTGACACCAAATCTTTAGTGCGAACACTACTATTTCCAACTCTAGGTCGTGAGTGGGGTAATTCTACTCGCGTTTCCTTAGCTATCTAAAAACATAGACAAACTGATTTTGGAATCATCACAATAACCCACATAGCCATTTGAGCCTTCAGGAAGAGTCAGGACAGCTACTAAAGTCAGCATATCCTTTTATCATTTTAAAATTCATACTACACTTTATTAACCTATATCAGAGCATTCTTTAACTTATTTTTCCAAAGTTAGAATTCTATCCTAATCTTTCACAAACTTTCTTAACTAAATCTTTCATCATGATACATAATGCCTTCCTTAAGAAACACCTTTAGAGAGGTTCACTCGTTAATTACCTTTAACATCAAACAATATATTCTTATCTTATAATTTCTGTCTACCTTGAACTTTCTGCAACTTATTCAAGTAACTTCTACTTTAGTCGTGATCTATTATAACCTTAGTTTGTAACTTTTAGCTTCACTTAAAAATCTATATTGTCTACGTCATGCCTCATTTAGAGCTATTTTAATGTTTATGCAATATCAGTTACCATAAATATGCCTTTCTAGGGGAAATTATCCTTCCCCATCTTTCTTAAGACCTTTGCCTTTACATATTATAAGCTATAATCTATTCAAAGTATCTTTGAAATTCACATTTCCCAACCCAAAGGGAAATATTACAAGGTTTGTAGTTCATAATCATCTTAAAGTACTTCTCGTCTTGCCCTTTCTCTTGTTAGAGCAAGTTTGTCACATTATTTCCTCAACATCACAACTTACCAACAATACTTGCAACATTATCATCATAACTTTTCTTACCTTTCCCTTAATAATCCTATAACTTCCATAAACAATATTAACCTCCGTACTACTATTACTTCAGTTACTATCTTGGTGCTGGGCTTTCAGACCTGTTTCTCCAAATATTTCCTTTATAATCTAAGTCCTGTCTTACCAAATATACTTTTGAGGGAATCTTCCATATTACTTTACATCATATTTGTAACTTAGCACCTCTGCTACTCATAATTGTATTTATTGATATGAATCTCAAATGACCACATGTCCTTAACCTGGAACCTTAACTAGTCGCATCATGTAATCAAGTCCTATCTATAGTATCTTTCCTTCTTGTATGGACTTTACAACAAGTTTCTTATCTATATTGACTTTATGGCAATTCATCCCTTCACTCAATACTATAGGTCGTTAGACAGTCCTTGTCATGGCTTCCTTTATAACGACTCTGCCTAGTTAAAATATGTAAGAAGTAAAACAGTTATTAACCACAAGAGCTCAAAGTCTTAGCAATAAATGCAGGATACTTTTACCCTCTCCAAACTCAGGAAAATCAAATCTCCACAACCTTAAGAATCCTCTATTATACTCAGGAGTAGAAATAGACTCACATATCAGCATTATTAAATTTCCCCTACATACCATTGTCAACTCCTTTAGAGGTGAATTAATTTGCATCTTACGGCTATACTCAAATCATTCTCACTTAATTTTTGGTATATCACCATCACCATCTAATCTAGTAGCATCATCTAACTGCAATTGATTTGCCAACTGGTGTGTCTGTGATGCCTAAGCTCATATAGCTTTCTCGCTTGCGACGGTTTGTTGGCTGATATATTCCATCTTCCACATCCTTACCTTAAATTTAAAGGAATTCATAGATCTCATTTCTAATAATAAATAAATAGTATTACTAATCCTAAGAAGTTACAACGTTACTACCTTTACCCACGCAATACTTTCTGATACATTTCACTAAAAAGTCTATACAGAAAGCATATATTTCTTATCTTTCATCATGGACTAGGACATACTATGCTCATCTTTACCAAACTTAACATTCAAACTCCTGGGCTTAATAGAACATCAATAATTTAATAATCCATTCATCAGGAAGTCTGTGACTTAAAGTCATTATGAAATATCTTTTATATCCGTATAAACTCATATGCTTTACTTCAGTCTCTTTTTTTCACTTCTCAATTGCTCAAAATATACCACAAAATTTAAATCTAACTTTTGTGGTACTATAGCTAAATTTAACATTTAAAACATATTCCCATTATCCAACTCTAATAAACCAATGAATTGAATTTGGAAAAATCAAGTTCCATGCTACTTCTCTTCTCAGAAAGAGATAACATATGAGGACCTGGAACTTCTTTGAATTTCTTCTAGTTACTTTACTTCCTTATACAAACATGCCGTCAAACATAAAAGCTCATTCAAATTTCAAGCTCAATCTTTTACAGGGGAAATATTCTACTGGCATCCTCAAGCTATACAATCTCTTTTATTCCTGCATCTGTATCATTTAGCAACCTTCAATCTGCTTCCAATCATCACAACAGACACTTATAAGACATTAGTGGTACTGTACTTTCCTTGACTCAGCTCTACTTGCACGATCTATACATGAAAAAAAGTGAAAAAATTCCTAAATACCTTGTAGCCTCCTGATTATAAGTATGATAGACAATATACCCATAAGAAATAGTCTATTATACGCGGCTTTGTAGGCTCCCTAGGACACAACTTTACTCAAGTTTGGCACACCCTAAAATTGGGGGAGCACCCAACTGGCTCTCGACTTAGAGGTGATCGAGAAACCAGCTATATAATATCTATAACTATAACATAAAGGCCATCTAGGCCACCTGCCACGATCTTGATGATAAAAAAGAAACTTGAAATCGGAATAGGCTATTATAAGATAAACTACACAATGGAAGCCTGAAAAGGACACACAACCAGAACAGCTACACAATTGGTTCACACAAACCTTTAGAGAATAATAAGCTGAAATGCATAGAACAGGCCCCCCCTACCCAAACTGCACACAAAATTCAAAATAAATAATATTGGGACATGGATCCTAGAAGAAGGGAGCATACCACTATCCTCTTCAACTTTGGCTCCTACTACGTCTGACGGTCTAAGCCTCTGCCGGTATCTGCAGCACTATTGCAGGAAAAAAAGGTCCCCAGGTGAAGGAACATTAGTATGAATGAAATGTACTAGTATGAAAAGGTGCAACTGAAAACACAAATATATCCAAAATACTGAAGGTTAGAGAAAAGATAGGAGCCAACATAGAATTTGGAAACTTATATCGGCGCTAAACGTAACATTACATGAATATGACCAAGTAGTCTCATTTGCAAGCCACAACATCTTACAAATAAGCTACACAATCCATAATCAAATACTGATCCAGCTAGATCAAGCAAATGCTGCCCTGCCGAGGGGTCTATCTCAGATGTCTCATAACCAAGGGACAACTGCCCACTAGATGTGCCAGGTCGGTGGTGAGGTCATAAGTCTCATATATCAAAGAAAAAATTCCCACTAGATGTACCAGGTCCGTGGTGAGGTTATAAGTCTCATATCATCAAATATGCCAAAGGAAAACTAGCCACCAGATGTACCAGATCAGTGGTGAGCTCATAAGTCTCATATCACTATCATAAATAAAACTGATACGACTTACATTGAGCCAATCTAATATACCTAGCATAACAAATGAAAAATCAAAGTACTCTAGCCTAGGTAGGCCTCCTTTGTAGCATACAACTGCAAGTGAGTGCATATAACATGTTAAGCTAACATTTAGTACATAAACACATGTATTATAGAATCATAATGATCATAAGAAGATGCGGACGACCCAAGAGTTTCAACAAGATGCATAAATAAAGTTTGAAGAGACCTTAGACCCTGGAAGCTCGCTAATTTGACGTTCGGCTTAAGAGAGAGGAACTAGGGGATCTCCCTTCGACCTTACATACTCCATAACATAAACATGAAAGGGTATGTAACCATGTTAAATAATTATCATTTTGGTGGTCTCATTTTCCCTTACTAGGCTTAAAAGCATTTCCTTAGTCTTAACTTCGTTCACAATTTAGCGATTATCTCTCTTAATCTTTTCATCCAGCAACCAACTTCTAAGCACATACAACATCAAATAAACATAATATAAAGTCAAGGATTAGCTCATGGTGCCAAGGATAAGGTGGCTTCAGACTCAATTTAAAACTACGACAATAATTATAAACAATACGTCATTCAGTTTGCAATTGATCGTTTCATTACTTTCTACCATTCAAGATTAAGATTAAGTGTTCCTAACTCTTTTTTACAAAATATTACTTGCCACAATATGAGTTCAAATATGTGGATATACTGGTCCTTCAACGGTTTAAAATCATTCTTGAAAAAATAAGGACAATGATATCTTTACATACCTTGTTTCCGACAAGTTTTCCCTTGCCGACTTTTTCCTTCAACAACCAGAACTTAGAATTGTTAATTCCTTGAGTTTATAACCAAGTGAAAAGACTTTCTTCATCCAATTTATCTGATCAAAATGTCAAACCAATAGGCAGTCACAACACAAACAAATAAGGCAACATTTAGCATTTCTTACTTCAACTTGTTTCTACAACTTGGAGGGAAAATAGAAGTAGGAAATTACCTAACATTCCTCATGAAAAACTCACACATATATAGAATATGTTTTCAGTAAAACACAGCTGCTCCAACCTTCAAAAATGATCAGCAACTTCAACAACAACAAATCAAAAATGGCAGCCCACCATAGCCTCCAACTTCTAGCTTTAGCTAGGATTTTTTTGCAAGTTTAGATAATAGAATTACTTAAATTTCTTGGTGTTTAACCCTCAGTAATATGGTGTATAAATTTAGCATATATCTAGCTACAAAGGCATCCTCAAAACAGTAGCAACTTCAAACCATAACAGATACAAAATAACACCACAAACTTGCTAACTTAGGCTTAGTTCCATAAAATTATTAGAGATTTCAAAAGAGGGAAATTACTTAATCTTTATTGTGAACAAATCCTACTAAGATGGAGTGTAAATTTAGCTCAAAATAGTCACAAACACGCAGCAACAATACTGCCAAGACGCAGTTACAAGGCAACAACAACTTCACCACAGCATTGCCTTCACTACCATCAATTTTTTCTTGAGTTTTGATGGTGTTTCCTTGATGGATTCCTCTTGATTTTATGAGGCTTGACTACTGGAAAAGAGAGAGGTTATATATGTCTAAGCAAGCAGCTTAGTTCTGGAAAGTTTGGAAATTGATTCATAAGCCAAACATTTGATATNAGGTGTTTGGGGCGGTAGCCACGTCACTGCTCCATAGTGCCACCGTAAAATGCCTATAACTTACTTCAAACTCCAATTAATGAGCGGCTTAATATTCTAAGAACTAAAATCAAAGAACTTTAATTTGATAGGTTATAGGACCTGTAACTTATTGTAGATCAGAGATATGATCATTTAAAGTTGACCCTTATTCATGAACTTCGTATACTCTTCTCTCTTCCCTTTGTACATGTTTTCCTCCACTTCTGCGGCCAACATATAGCCTGTACTTTTCTTAACATAGCATAAAATATTAAATAATCATCAAAAGATTTTCATAGTGTAACAAGTTCTCTCTAATATGGCCTTTCTAACCACAATTTTCACATATTACACCTGAATTTTTTTGCCCGGAAGGTATGATTATTTAATTAATGTTGATTCCTTCCAGAAAGCATAGTCGTAGGCCCTTTTTTTCCATTAGTTATTCCCAACTTCCTTTGAATTTCTTCTTTTATGCTTGTGAAATATGCTTGATTCACATTTGGATAGAGGAATTAAGCAATATGTTACTCCTTACTTGAGAATTTCTTTCTTTTAAACTACAACAAGAAATTACAACAATCATTGTTGTTTAACATGTTCAATGTGTGGCCTAGATTTTCACAATCACCTGAAGGAGTTTGGACTATCACATCTATCTCGTCTCATAGATATCTCATCTTAGAGTTATAGATTGTGATCGTGTTTTTTCCTTGAGTTAACATGCTAATATCCTTCCAGAGATGAAATTTTTGGTTAAATTCGATTTGTCAAGCCTCTCCTTGAAATATTATCAAATTTTCTTTGGACTTTAAGAATACACAATGCTAGTCATCAATTTTGGTACAACAACTGCACTAATCTAAGATAAAAATACAACATCACATCTCTCCAATTTTGAAGACAAAGTTCTTATGTACATGTTCTTGACATAGGTGTCATCCACAAATCCTAGTATGTTTTTGACTAATTATGCAAGTCTCATCAATCTACTCATGATTTTGTAGTTTTCTGCCCAATGAAAATCATAGTGATTATCTCTACTCCTGTGTCATATGATGTTTGTAAATGTAATGGATGATTGTGATATATTTTACAATCCTCTTTTGGCCCTAAAATTTAAGTTTCCACCAATTTCATAGCTCAAGTTTTCTACAATGGCGATGATGAGTTGAATCAATTTTACTGGATCTTGATCTCAATGAAGAGATCTGATACCATGATAATTTTATTTTGATCTACTAAAATACTCATGTATTTAAAGCAAAGTCAGATTTTGAATATCTAAAAATAAGTGAAAAATATCTGAGAGAAGGGAGAAGAAGAAGCTACATTACTGTGAGTTTTGGAGAATGAAATATTACACTCTCACATATTATATTTGTGATATTTATATAGAGACTACACCTTTATTGCACCCCGCCTCATGTGGCATGAACACTTCATAACTAATTCCTCTAACTACCATCTAACAGACTAAACGCCCCTCAATATCCAGCTTAGCAGCTAATCAATCCCACGAACAGTAGTTGCTAACACAACTAAATAAGATGCATACACAAAAAAGAAGCTAGTAGAATTTTGTGGCTATAACTACTTAGTTTATGTTGAACTTAGTTCGAGGGGGAGATGTATGAAGTGCGAAGAAATTCCCCCATAGTAGATAGAAAGAAGAAGAAGCTCTATAAGCATAATGTGTAGGGTTAGTCTAAATGATGTAAACCATTTGGAGAGAAATAGTTGAACTTAATTAAGAGAGAACAATATCACACTATGTTAAAAGTATCTTGAATCATTTACATAAATGATTATGTAGAGAAAAATATTAATAACGAGGTAGGTGCTTCCACGGAAAGAGAGGAGAAAAAGAGACAAATATTTTGAATTTTCAAAATCTTTAGGATTAAAAAAATAATTCTTAGGATAAAGTGTACATATTTTTTAAAATAAGATATCTGAGTAATGAATAAGGCATTAAATATAATACTTTATAAGTTGGAGAACATTAGTAATATGCACTTTGAAAGGGGGTTTTGGCATCAATTATTCAAGTATCATTTTTTTCAATAACTGGTATTAGAGGAGACAAATACAGAGATGAGAAACTGATAGCGTGGTACCCAAATTACTGTTATTTTCCATCGATAAAGCCGGTTTATAACTTTTCTAATTACCCATAGTGTAACACCTAATACCTTCAGCTATTGTTTGGACCATTAGAGATATGAGATTAGACCCAAATACGATAAATTTTATTTTAACTAGGTGCAAAGATAAATTCTTAAGTGTGGAAAATATTTTGAATATGAATTAAGACCCTAAGGGAACACTAGCACAAAGTTGGGTTGAAATCTTTCCTACCAATGAAGTTTTTAAAATAATCTGGTGCAAGGTCCAACTTCAAACAAGAATATCTCTTAGGATTTAGATATTTTTATGATGAATTACTTATAAAATTAAAAATTTATGAGTATGGTATCCAAATCATCAAACAGCTTATCATTTGGACCTTCC
>JACEIK010000160.1:373848-385871 GCA_018107945.1 Datura stramonium | reverse complement strand
CCACTCCACTGGTTCTGCTCCCGCTGGTGTCCCCTCCTTCCACTGATCGTACCAGATCTAAGCTACCTGTTTCAGCTGGTAGGTAGTTAGGTCAGCACTCTCAGTGGAGCTAACACCCATAATTCGTATGATCTTCCTAATCTAATCCACAAACTCCTGTGGGTCCTCTCCTACCTTAGCTCCGTGGAAAGCTGGAGTATTCATTTGAGTGAATTCTCTCGAACTCGGGTAGCTTCTATGGACCCATTAGTATTGACTAGAACCACTTGATGGTTCACCTGGTTCGTGATTGTTTGTGCGAGCAGCTGGATTGCTGCTCTAAACTCTGCGGAGGACACTAAGTCGTCCTGAGGGGCTGCTGGAGCTAGTGCGCTAGGATGGTGAGAATTGCCAACTCTTCTTTCATTACCACGTCTTGGAGGCATGATTTCACTGAAACAAAATAATGCTCGAGTTAGGAGAATTTTTCTTGAATTGAACTTGGACGCACGATATAGAGTATGAATTAAAGGGATTTTTCCTAATAACGTCTCATAGCCTCCCCGTCATAAGTGTGGCGCGCTTCACACCCATGAAAAGGACTCTACTCGATGCGGCTTTTAGATATCCTAGGATACTCTAAAACAAGTGCTCTGATACAAAGGTTTTCACGACCCGAGTCTATACCCTGGACGAGACACGGTACTTGGTGTCACAAGTAACCCCAAGTCAACCCATGGTCTATCATAACACTGGTAATTTGAGTAATATCGTAGTGAAAGCTTAAAAAGAATGAAAACCATTTATGAAAAGAACTATATCATAAAGCTTTATACAACTGACAACAAAACTGGAAATTTTAATCTGTGTCTGTGTTTGAGAGCCATCTATCTGATGAGTTAATGGGCCAAGTCCCCAGCTAACTCTAAGTCTAAATGAAAGAAAATAACTAAAGGAAAATAAACAATGTCCTCGAAAGATGAGGACTCACTACCGGCACAACTGATAACTCCTGGAGAAGATCTGCTAACGGTGCTGAGACTGAGAACCTGCAGCTATATCATAAAGTGACACAACATAGAAGGTATGCATTAGTACTTTAAATGTACTGAGTAAGTAGGTGAAAACATAACACGGGGAATAAAATAACTAAATTGTATTGACATGCAATGACCAACTGAATGCTGAAACAAAATAAAGTGAAATAAACTTAGATGGTGAAAATGACCCCGTCTAATGGTCAAAGACATGCCCTAAATCCGAAATTCTAACCTAAACTACTGTAATGAACTGATCCAAACTAAGTAATCTGAAACTTTTCTGAGCTAAGCTAACTGAGACTATACTAACTAGTGCGAGAGTCAATAATCGACACATAACCACGTGAGCTAGATGTGGAGTCCGATGTATACACCCCATCGATAGGACCCAATATACATTTCTAGGGTATAAAGGCATGAACTGAGTGATCACAAGTCTGGGGCCATAAGGCCAATAAAAATAACTTAGTTCTAGGAACCTAGGTGCACTGGAACTCCGGTCCACTTGGTGCTAAGTCGTACTCCCACTGAATAGTCCTAGACTGACTAATAAGCTGATAGCTTGAAATTGGGGCCCAAGACTAAGTCAGGAGTACCTATCTGGAAGTACCCTGAGAGTCTTACCGGACCAGAATCTGTAACTGGTGTTCTAGGACTGGTCAAAGCTACTTTTCTTAAAGCGTCATAACCATCTAATGAGAAAACTGTAATCTGAAGCTGGGGTTCTAAGGATGGTCAGTGCTGATTATCTAAAAGTGTCAGGACCTCCTAAAGAACCACTAAAATCTGATATCTGAGTCTAATACTGTTAACTGGGAGGCACCACTGACACCTCAAGAATTTACTATAGTCAAACTGACCAGCTGACATTTCTAGACAACACTAAGTATAATAATCTGACTGAGACTGGACTAATACATATCTGTCTGAAATTTCCACATACACCAAAAATATGGGGATCTCAAAACTTATAGAATCAAGCTACAGGAAAACTACTCCAACACGCAACATTCTAAATTTTACTGAACTTAGAACTAGTGCTAAATTATTCCACTAGATACAATTTTCACAAATTTCAAGAAATAGGTAATAATAAAGCAGTTAAAATCATGAGAAATATTCTACTTGAAATCTTAAAGAAATTGTTCTAATAATTTTATACATTTCGAATCCATAGGGCTGTAACTTATAGAGAAAATAGAGAAGATTTTTGGGGACACAAGGAAAGAACTATTCCCTTGATCAATTCCCACATACCTGGATAAGAAATCCCTGGAGAAGAAAGCTTGAATTTATTCAACTGACAAGGAGCCCTAGTTCTTGCTTGAGAGGAATGACCTAGGTTTCTACGATCAATATTCAGAGTGTCTAAGTGGGGAATGAGGGAAAAAACCGTTTATTCCCTCTAAATTCTCTGAAATTATAATTAAAACAACATAGTTTAGGGACTATATAGGTAGGAAATTTTATAAAAATATTCATGGACTAAAATCTGAAAAACTGACAGACAGGGAACCAACGGGTCACTCAACGAGTCATTGGTTGAGACCACGACTCGTTGAGACCAGTCGTTGGTCCTAATGAATGTGTCCTTGGTTCACTGGATCTGGCAACAAAGGATACCACGACTCGTTGGATGAACCAACGGGTCGTTGTTTCCTCCCGTGGTCACTAGACAAGAAAACTTGGAAGGCTTGATAACGGGTGACAGAACGACTCATTGGTGGACCCAACGGGCCATCGTGTCCAGTTGTCACTTTCATTGGAAATTTTCTAAAAATGTCAAACTTGCCGTGACGGGTGGTGACAATGACTCATGGTGGGACACATGGGTCATTGTTTCCACTCATTATCACTGGAAGGAGTTTCTGGGGTTCTCACCCAACGACTTACACAACAAGTCATTGTATCAAATGATTACTCGTTAGTTGAGTCGTGGGGTTATGGAAAAGGGACTCCTGAGCTATGGGACCAACGATTGATAGGAAGACTCGTTGTTTCCCACAACGGGTCATTCCTTGTCTCGTGGGTTCTCGAGAGACCAAACATTTCTTGCCATGACTGACACAACAAGTCGTTGGGGCTGACCACGACTTGTTGTCTTTGTCATTCTGAGGCAACTTCTTTTGGTTTTCTTCTAGATTTTTCTTGCAAGATATGAGTCTGGTATAGTAAAATTTTGGGGTGTTACAATATCTCCCCCTTGGGATCATTCATCCTCGAATAAAGGCTAAAACTACTGTAAACTAGGAAAAGCGTTGCAATTCCTAGACTGAGACTATGAGCTGATTTCTGAAGGAGTAACTGACTCCGAACTGACTTAACCATGCTAGAAGAGCTGATGCAACTAGAATGTACATTGGAAATCTGAATAGATTTGATGAGTACAGAATTGAATAGAGTATTTAGGAGGGATTTAGTACTTAATGTTTGAACTGAACTAGAAGGGAATAAGTGAGGGTATCTGGCCATCATGTCTTCTTCTGCTTCCCATGTGGCTTCCTCAACTAGCTGGTTCCTCCACAAAACTTTCACTGAAGCGACTTCCTTGTTTCTCAACATACGAACCTGACGGTAAAGGATCTAAACTAAGACCTCTTCATAAGAGAGACTATCTTTGATTCCCACATTGTCTAGTGGCACAACTAAAGTTGGATCACCGATGCACTTCTTTAATAGTGAAACATGGAAGACTGGGTGCCCAAATGCTAACTCTGGAGGTAGTTCTAACTCACATGCCACAATGCCAATTTTCTTTATAATTCTGTGGGGTCCCACACTCATATTGAGTTTTCCTTTCTTCCTAAACCTCATCAACCCTTTCATGGGTGAAATCTTTAGATAGACCCAATCATCCACTGCAAACTCTAAATCTCTTCTCCTCACATCAACATAGGATTTCTGGCAACTCTACACTATTTTCAACCTCTCCCTGATAAGTTGCACCTTATGCATACCTTCATGAACTGAGTCTGGCTCTATCAGGGTAGCTTCACTAACCTCAAACCACCCGATAGGAGATATACACCTCCTACCATACAATGCCTCAAACGGGGCCATCTGAATATTGGAGTGGTAGCTGTTGTTGTGTGCAAACTCGATCAGAGTTAGGTGATCATTTCAAATGCCCTTGAAATCGATCACACACGCTCTCAACATATCTTCCATTATCTGTATAGTTTTCTAAGCTTGTCCATCTATTTGTGGGTTAAAAGCTTTGCTGAGCTTGACCTGGGTACCAAGTCCCTTTTGAAATGACTTCTAGAAATGCGAGGTTAACTGGGTACCTCTATTAGAAATAATGGACAAGGGCACTCCATGCAGTCTAAACAACTCCCAGATATAAAGCCTAGCTATAATCCTCAGCTGAGTTTGTAGTTTTAACTGGGAGGAAATGTGTTGACTTGGTCATCCGGTCTATTATCACCCAGATTGAGTGATGATGTCGACGAGTATGAGGTAGACCTATAATAAAAATTCATGTTCACTTCTTCCCACTTCCATGTAGATATACAAATATCCTGATTCATACCTCCGGGCCTTTAATGTTCCACCTTGACCTGCTAGCAGTTCGGGCACTTAGCTACAAATTCTACAATGTCTCTTTTCATGTTGTTCCACCAGTAAATATCTCATAAATCACGGTACATCTTAGTAGAACCTAGGTGGATAGAATATCTAGAACTATGTGCTTCAGCCAGGATCATCTGTCTCATGTCACCCACATCCGGTACACATAGTCTACCCTGGTAAAGGAGTACACCATCTCCCCCTTTGGAGAAAGCCTCCACTTCTTTTCTGAGAACCGTTTCCTTCCGCTTAAGCAGTATGGGATCTTCATCCTGCCTTGACATAACTTCAACTACCAATGAGGAATCTGATCCACTCTGCACCACTAATCCGCCCTTAGCTGTATCAATCAACTGTAGTCCCAACCGAGCTACATTTTGAATATCTTTCACCGGTTCCTTTTTACCCTCTTCAACATGAGCCACGCTCCGCATAGATATCCTGCTTAGGGCATCAGCCACCACATTAGCTTTGCCCCGGTGGTATAACACACTCATGTCGTAATCCTTCAATAGCTCCGACCACTTTCTCTAACAAAGATTCATGTCTTTCTAACTAAACACACTGAAGGCTCTTGTGATCGGTGCAAACATCCACATGAGCCCCGTAAAGGTAGTGCCTCCATATTTTCAACACAAACACCATTGTTGCCAGCTCCAGGTCATAAGTTGGATAGTTCTTTTCATGAAACTTGAGTTGTCTGGAGGCGTAAGTTATCATCTTACCCCACTACATCATAGCGCAACCAAGTCTAACTCTGGAAGCGTCACAATATACCACGAACCCATATGTTCCTTCCAGCAAGGTTAACATTGGAGCAGTAGTGAGTTGAGTCTTCAACTCTAGGAAACTATTCTCACACGCATCTGACCACTAGAATTTCACCTTTTTCTGAGTCAACCTAAGTCATAGGAGATGTAATAGAGGAGAAATCTTCCATAAAACATCGGTAATAACCGACTAGACCCAAGAAACTTCTGATTTCAGCTGGGAAAGTAGGTCTTTGCCAGTCTTTTACCGCTGCTATCTTTTGACAATCTACGTGAAAACACTCACCAGAAAATACGTGACTAGGGAAAGTCACCAACTTCAACCAGAATTCACATCTGCTGAACTTAGCGAACAAATGGCGGTCTCTGAGCATCTGTAGAACTATCCTCAAATGGTTAACATGTTCTTCTTCACTTCTAGAGTATACCAGAATATCGTCAATAAATACAACGACGAACATATCTAGATATAGCTTGAAAACCCTATTCATCAGGTCCATGAAAGCTGCAGGGGAATTAGTCAGTCCGAAGGACATAAGCACAAATTCATAGTGACCATACCGAGTTCTGAAAGCTATTTTTTGTATGTCACTCTCTCTGACTCTTAGCTGATGGTATCCTTACTTGAGATCTACCTTGGAGAAACATTTGGCTCCCTGAAGCTGATGAAACAAGTCGTCAATCCTGGGTAGGGGGTACCTATTCTTAACTATGACCTTATTCAACTGATGGTAGTCGATACACATTCTGAGGCTACCGTCTTTCTTTTGCACGAATAATACTAGAGCACCCCATGGAGAGATGCTAGGCCTGATGAAACCCTTATCAAGGAGGTCTTTTAACTGCTCCTTCAACTCCTTGAGCTCAGCTAGAGCCATTTAGTAAGGAGGGACGGAGATGGGCTGAGTGTCTGGAAGGAGGTCTATGCCGAAGTCTATTTCCCGCTCAGGAGGGACTCTGGGAAGATCTTAGGGAAACACATTGGGGAACTCACTAACAACTAGAACTGACTGAATAGTTCGGGTGTCGGAGCTGGAATCTTTGACCCAAACTAGATGATAAATACACCCTTTAGAGATAAGCTTTCTATCCTTAATATAGAAAATAAATCGACCCTTAGGCACTGAACTATTGCCCATCCACTCTAAAACGGGCTTATTAGGGAACTAAAATCTGACGACCCTAGTTTTACAGTCAACTGAGGCATAACCGAAGTGTAATGAATCCATGCTAAGAATGAGGTAAAAGTCAATCATATCTAACTCTACAACATCAATTCAAGATTGAGACTGCGCAGTTTCTATACGGTTGTCTCTAACTGACTCACCAACTAGGGTGGAGACTGAAAATGGTTCTGAGAGGACCTCTGGACTGATATCAAACTGAAAAGCTACATAGGGAGTCACGAACGATAATGTGGATCCTAGATCTAGTAGGGCATACACATCTAGATTGAAAAGGCATAACATACCCGTGACCACATCAGGTGAGCTCTCCTGATCTTGATAAGAGGACAAAGCTTAAAAACGGTTTTGGCACTGGCCGTCATTCGTACCTGAAGTTTTGTCCTAGTGAACTGGTCGGTCTGCTGGAGCTGCTGAAATGGTGGATTGAGATCTTCCCTGTCCTGCTGATGGGCATTCTTTGAGCCGATGCCCAAGCTTTCCACACCCAAAGCAACCCTCTCGACCCTAAAGGCATTCCCCTGATGGATCTTGCCACACTTAGGGCAAGCTGGGTAGTGGTTGCTGGCACTGTGACTCTAGGACTGTGAGCCAAATGCTCCACCCCTATGATGCTTGCAGGACCGAAAAGTAGGGGTGCTGGCTGAAGTGGGTGTTGGAGCCCTCTGTTGTTGTTGCTGCTACTATTTTGGGCGGCTACTACCACAAGACCTATGGTGGCCATAATTTGAAAGGCCATTCCTTGCTCACTTGTTCTCCCGCTCCAAGTCTTTTAGTTTTTCTGCCTCAATCTTCTAGGCATGAACGATGAGGCTGGAGAGATCAATATCTCTAATAAGCATTGCAGTCCTACACTCCTTGAGGACCAAGTTCAATACTCAATTGATGAACTTCAGCATGCGAGCCCTTTGCTCGGCTACCATCTCCAGAGCATATTTTGACAATCGTGTGAACTCCGGTGCATATTCTTACACCGTCCTATTTCCCTTTTTCAGATTCATAAATTCTTCCACCTTAGCCTCATTAAGCTCCCGGCGGAAGAATTTGTCTAGGAAGGATGTTTTGAACTCCTTCCACTCTACTGGTTCTGCTCCCGCTGGTGTACCCTCCTTCCACTGATCGTACCAGATCTAAGCTACCCGTTTCAGCTGGTAGGTAGTTAGGTTAGCACTCTCAGAGGAGCTAACACCCATAATTCGTGTGATCTTCCTAATCTCATCCACGAACTCCTGTGGGTCCTCTCCTACCTTAGATCCATGGAAAGTTGGAGGGTTCATTCGGGTGAAGTTTCGAACTCGGGTAGCTGCTATGGACCCATTAGTATTGATCGGAACCACCTGATGGTTCACCTGGTTCATGACTGTTTGTGCGAGCAGCTGGATTGCTGCTCTGAACTCTGCGGAGGACACTAAGTCGTCCTGAGGGGCTGCTGGAGCTGGTGGGCTAGGATGGTCAGAATTGCCAGCTCTTCTTTCGTTACCATGTCTTGGAGGCGTGATTTCACTGAAACAAAATAGAGCACGAGTTAGGAGAATTTTTCTAGAATTGAACTTGGACGCACGATATAGAGTATGAACAAAAGGGAGTTTTCCTAATAACTTCCCATAGCCTCCCCATTATAAGTGTGACACGCTTCACACCCATAAAAAGGACTCTACTCGACGCGGCTTTTAGATATCTTAGGATACTCTAAACCAAGTGCTCTGATACCAAGTTTTTCATGGCCCAAGTGTATACCCTGGACGAGACACGGTACATGGAGTCATATTTAACCCCAAGTCAACCCATGGTCTATCATAACACTGGTATTCTGAGTAATATCATAGTGAAAGCTTTAAAATGATGAAAACCATTTATTAAGAAGAACTATATCATAAAGCTTTGTACAACTAACAACAAAACTGAAAGTTTGATGAGTTGCTGGGAAAAGCCCCCAGCTAACTCTAAGTCTAATTGAAAGAATATAACTATAGGAAAATAAACAATGTCCTTGAAAGATGACGACTCACTACTAGCACAACTGATAACTCCTGGAGAAGATCTGCTAACAGTGCTGAGACTGAGAACCTGCAGCTATATCATAAAATGACACAACATAGAAGGTATGCGTTAGTACTTTAAATGTACTGAGTAAGTAGGTGAAAACATAACACGGGGAATAAAATAACTGAACTGTAATGACATGTAATGACCCACTAAAATGCTGAAACTAAATAAATTAAAATAAATTGAGATGGTGAAAATGACCCAGTCTAATGGTCAAAGAAATGCCCTAAGTCTGAGATTCTAATCTAAACTACTGTACTGAACTGATCTGAACTAAGTAATCTGAAACTGTTCTTAGCTGAGCTAACTGAGACTATACTAACTAGTGGGAGACTCAATAACCGACATATAACCACGTGAGCTAGACGTGGAGTCCGATGTATACACCCCATCGGTAGGACCCAATACACCTTGCCAAGTAATAAAGTAATGAACTAGGTGATCACAAGTCTGGGGCCATAAGGCCAATAAAAATAACCTATGGCGGCAATGTAGTTCTAGGAACCTGGGTGCGCTGAAAGCCTAGACCGCTCGGTTCTAAGTCCTACTTCCACTAGATAGTCCTAGACTTACTAACAAACCGATAGCTCAAAACTAGGGCCCAAGACTAAGTCAGGAGTACCTATCTGGAGGTACCTTTAGTGTCTTATTGGACTAGATTCTGTAACTAGTGTTCTAAGAATGGTCATAGCTTCTTATCTGGAAGCATCGTAACCGTCTAAAGAATAAACTATAATTTGAAGCTGGGTTTCTAAGGCTGGTAAGAGCTGCTTATATAGAAGTGTGATGACCACCTAAAGAACCACTAAAACCTGATATCTGAGTCTAATATTCATAACTGAAAGGCACCACTGACACCACAAGAATTTACTATAGTCAAACTGATCAGCTGACATTTCTGGACAACAGTGAGTATAATAATCTGATTGAGACTGGACTAATATGTATCTAACTGTAATTTCCACATACACTAACAATATGGGGATCTTGAAACTAATAGAATCAAGCAACAGGGAAACTAGTCCAACACGCAAGATTCTAAATTTTACTGAATTGAGAACTAGGGCTAAATCATTCCACTAGATACAATTTTCACAGATTTATAGAAATAAAGAATAATAAAGTAGTTAAAATCATGAGAAATATTCTACTTGAAATCTTAAATAAATTGGTCTGAAAATTTTCAACATTCCTAATATACAAGGTTGTAACTGATAGAGAAAATAGAGAAGATTTTTGGGGACACAAGGGAAGAAATATTCCCTTGTTGAATTCCCATATACCTGTATAAGAAATCCCTAGAAAAGAAAGCTTGAATTTCTACAACTAACGAGGATCCTTCTTGCTTGAGAGGAATGACCTGGGTTTCTACGATCGATATTCTGAGAGTCCAAGTGGGGAATGAGGGGGAAAACCATTTCATCCCTATAAATTATATGAAATTATACTTAAAATGACGTATTTTAGAGACTAAATAGGTGGTAAATTACAAAAATATCCCTGAACTAAAATCTAGAAAACTGACCGACAGGGAACCAACGGGTCAGTCAACGAGTCGTTGGTCGAGACCACGACTCGTTGGGACCAGTTATTGGTCCTACTTTTCAGGTCCTTGGTGCATTAGATTTGGCAACAGTGGATAGCACGACTCGTTGGATGAACCAATGGGTCATTGGTTCCTCCCGCGATCACTGGACGAGAAAACTTAGAAGGATTGACAATGGGTGACACAACGACTCATTGGTGGACCCAACGGGTCGTTGGGTCCAGTCTTCACTTTCACTTGGAAGTCTCAAACTTTCCATGACAACTGGTGACAATGACTCATTGTGGGACACAATGGGTCGTTGTTTTCACTCGGACATTAATGGAAGAAGTTTCTGGGGCTCTCACCCAACCACTCACACAATGAGTCATTATATGAAATGACAACTCGTTAGTTGAGTCATTGGATCCTGGAAAAGGGACTTTTGAGCTGGGGACAAATGATTGACAGGGAGAGTGGGTTTTTCCTTGTCTCGTGGGTTCCCGAGAGACCAAACACCGCTGACCACGACTGACACAATGAGTCGTTGGGGTTGACCACGACTCGTTGTCTTAATCATTTTGAGGCAACTTTTTGGTTTTCTTATGGATTTTTATTTTAAGGTCTGAGTCTGGTCTAGGAAAGTTTCGAGGTGTTATGCTGGTTCACTTGGGCAAGTTAAGGAATTGAGTGTCGGTCTCTCCTAGGATCAGGTCAGGGCATGACAAAGTTAGTATCAAAGCATTAGGTTCATGTGTCTTAGGGATTCTATGAAGCCATGTCTAGTAGAGTCTAACTCATGATTGTGAACGATATTACATTTATAATTTAGAAGCTACAAGAAATTTAAGAATTTTACTCTTATTTCATACTCTAGATCATGATATAGAGTTGAGCCCTAGTAAATGTTCTATCTTTTGCGTTACTATGTTTACTACAAACATTTCTTACTAAGAGAAAAGAAACCACGATCCAAAGGGATAATTCTACTATCGAGGAAAACTCTAGCGAACCTTGGGGAGTTCAAACAAGGTCTTGGGGTCACCCAGTAGGCTAGACCACTCGTGCGTCCACTGTTACACCCCAAAATTTTTTTTGATGATTATTTGATGGTTATATGTCATATTAAGGGAATTATGAGTCATATTTTGTCCGTAGATAAGGAGGGAAACATGTGCAACGGAAAAAGCGAAGAGTATGTGAAGTTCGTAAATAAGGGTCAACTTTAAATAGTCATATCTCCAAACATATAATGATCCAGAAGTCCCATAACCTATCAAATGAAAGGTATTTGAGTCTAGTTTACAGTGAAAAAACCGCTCGTCAATCGGAGTTCGGAGTAAAAATTTATGTTCGTTTGATGACAGCACTGTCGGCTGGGAAAGCGCCTAGGCACGTGGGCGCCGAGACAGGCAGGCAGCAGGTGCGCGTGCGCACAAGGGCATGTCGCACGGGCGCCGCACGCAGGCGCCGCCCAGACCTTGGCCAGCCCGCCTATATCAAGTAAAATTGAGCTAGAAAGCTCATTTCTACTCCATTTTAGTTGATTTTTTAAGAATTCGGAGAATTCAAAGCCCTATCACTTGGTGAAAAGATATCCCAGGTAAGAAACTTCACTCTTGTCTATTTTGGGCTTTGAAAAGAGAACCTTGGAAGAAAGTCATGGCTTGTTGTTGTCTTGTGGTTGATTGTGGTATTGCTGCATTTATAGATAATTCTAGGCAGAGGAAACAATAGGAGTTTACTCCTACTTTAGCTGATAACATCTCCAAGAAAGGTTAAGTAATTCCCTTTTCAATTTCTTTAAGTTGAGGTTATAACTTGGAGAATGTTGTAGTATTGTGTTGTTGTTTCTTTGTGTGTTTTTGTGGCATGTTGCTGCCCAATTTTTCCAGAACTTTAGTGAAGT
>JACEIK010000160.1:328544-345204 GCA_018107945.1 Datura stramonium | reverse complement strand
GGGTTCGACAATCCGGTTCTTAAAAAGAGCCACTATATTACTTGCACGACCCGTACACTTGCGGACGCGCTCGATGGGAAAAAGAGTCGTCAAATTATTGACACTCGATGCGGGTGACGTCACCCAACAACTCAATAGTTTCTTAGTTGGCTTTTAGAGAGAGTTAGTAATTCATTTTCTTATCAGATGTAGTATATTGCTTAACAGTATTTTGTTCAGTTATGTTTTTAAGATTCCGCTTATAGACTTCATACAATATTCAAAATTTTAGTAGTATGCTATACTATGGGTTAGCTTATTGTCACTTGTGGCCCTAAGTACCGTGTCGCGTCTAGGATATAAACTCGGGTCGTGATAGTGAGGTACTAATAGACGCGGGGTGTAAAATCGCCTATATGCTATTGCTAATCATTAGGACTTCGAGACATCTCCAGATGTTGCTATAGATATATTAATAGTTTTCACCTTCAATATTATGTTCTTATTGATCCTGGATTCACTTTTTATTATCTTACCCCTTATTTTTCTAAGAGGTTTAGGCTGGATCCCGAATGATTATGTGAATCATTCTCTACATCCACTTTAGTTGGTGAGTCATTCATTGCAGGTGAGCTTATAGGGATTGTATTGTTACGATAAGTCATAGAGACACTATGGCTGCACTAGTGTTGAATTAGAGATGGTAGATTTCGATGATATTATGGGTATGAATTGGTTGTCATCATGTTATACTACTCTTAATTATCTAACCAAAGTATTCCAGTTTCCAAATGAACCATTCTTAGAATTTAATGGTACTGTCATGATATCGAAGGCTAGATTTATTTCGTACCTTAGACCATAGAAGCTCATTTCCAAAGGATGCTTGTACCATCTAGTATATGTAAGGGATATTGATGCTAAGGAACCAATCTTTTAGTCCATGCCTACAATTAATGTATATCCAATAGTATTCCTAGATGAACTTTTGGGAATCCCTCCTAATAGGGAGATTGATTTGGGAATTAATGTTTTTCCCGGTACCAAGCTAATATCTATTCCTCCATTTAGAATGGCTCCATCGGAATTGAAAGAATTAAAATAATAGTTGAAGGACCTACTTTAGAAGAGATTTATTTGACCAAGTATCTCACCATGGGGTGAACTGGTCCTATTTGTTCAAAAGAAAGATGGGTCATTATATATGTGGATTGATCATCGTTAGTTTAACAAGGTTACCATAAATAGTAAATATTCACTTTTGATAATTGAACACTTTTGACCAACTCAGGGAACCAAGTGTTTCTCCAAGTTTGACCTCAAGTTAGGGTATCACCAATTGAAAACCAGTGAAGAAGATATTTCGAAAACAAGATTTTCAAGATTAGATAAGGAAATTTTGAGTTCCTCTTACTGTATTTTCGATTGATAAATACCCCAAAAGCTTTTATGAACCTCATGAATAGGGTCAAGCCTTATCTTGATCTATTTGTGGTTGTGTTCATTAATGATATCTTAGTATACTCGAGGGCTAAGAATGAACATGTAGATCACCTCAGATTGGTGTTACAAATTCTTCAAGATTACCAACTTTATGCTAAATTTCCTGAATGCGAGTTTTGGTTAAAATCAGTGGCATTCTTAGGCCATGAGGTTTTTGGTGAGGGTATCAAGGTTGATTTACAACGATCTAGGTAATAAGAATTGGCCAACACCCATAACCCCCATAGAGATTAGGGGCTTCTTGGGTTTGGTCGGTTACTACTGAAGGTTTGTAGTGGTTTTTTCCTCTATATATTCCCCATTGACTAAGTTTACCCAGTAAAAGACCAAATTCCAAATATCTGATGCTTGGGAGAAAATTTTTGAGGAATTAAAGGTGAAGTTGACTACTGCTCTAATGTTGACCTTACAAGAGGGAATGGATGGGTCATCATCTACTATGATGCTTTGGGAACAAGTCTGGGTTGTCTTTTGATGAAAAATGGAAATGGCATATCCTATGCTTCTAAGCAATTGAAAATTCACAAAAGGAATTATCTGACATTTGTCTTAAAGTTAGCAGCAGTAGTGTTTGTGCTAAAGATGTGATTTCACTATTTGTATGAAGTGCATGTGGATATCTTTACGGACGACAAAACTCTCAAAGACATTTTTAAACAGAGAGAATTGAACCTCAAGCAAAGAAGATGGCTTGAGTTACTCAAGCGTTATGATGTTGATATTCTCTACCATCGAGGGAAAAGCTAATATGGTAGTCGAAGCCCTTAGTCGACTATCAATGGGATGTTTGGCTCATTTTGAATAAGTTAAGAAGGAATTGACAAGAGATGTTCATAAATTGGCAAGCCTAAGTGTCACAACCCGAGTTAGGACCCCGAATCGAGACACGGGACCTAGAACTACAAATAGCTCCAAGTTAACCCATGGTATAGCATACTACAAGCACAATATAATTTATAAGGAAAATTGAGCGGAAACTAACTAAAATGTAGAACATTCACCTATGGATAATGAGATAATCTGATAATATAAACACTGAGTCACAAAGCTAAATGTTACACCCCGTAAAATATTGACGGTTAGTAGGCATACGCGTGAGTTGTACCGAGTAAAGAGAGCTTGAAACGTGTGGGAAAAAGCCTGGGAAGTAGGGTCGGGCGAGGCCAGGCTGTGAGGGGCCAGCGCGACGTGCCAGCCTGTCGATGCCTTGGGAAGCGCGGAGCACCAGGAGGGACAGCGCCTTGGGAGGCACGGCGTGGCACCCTCCCTAGCGCGTTGGCCAGCGAGAGACACTCCCTGCCACCGCCCAACAATTATATATACACTTTTCTAGATCATTTTAGATCATTTATGTATATATATCCCTCGTCCAGAAGTGAGAGAGAACGCAAATTTCATCAATTTTTCATCAAATTACGCTATCAAATGTCATCCAAATGCAAATTAACTTTGAGTAATGAGTTATAGGCCTATGGGAAGCATTTCTACGGAGTTATTTCTTGAAAATTCACTTGTCAAATCGGAGCTCCACCCGGTAAAAGTTGTCAGAATTATTTCATATTGATTCCTAAACGGCCACAAGACTTAGTTGAGTATTTCTCCCTTCTGAACTCTCTAGAAATTGCGGGTTTTCACCGAGTTATTTAGAGTTGAATCATAGTTGATATTATTATTGAAAGATATCGTTATTGGCTGAATTTAGTATTGAAACTAGCTCTATTATCTCAGTATAAGGACTGCAGTTGAATGGAACTACTGGCTTCAGGTTGGAAATAATCGGTTAAACAAGAATCAGCATTCAAGATATGTTAAAGCTTATTCCTTCCATAAGTTATTCTCATCGTACAATGATAGGACTTATGTTTCTGAGCATAGATAATGATCCTACTTATTGTAATTAGTTGTTGCTAGTACATAAGATCCATGTATGTCGTGATTAGCTACTACCAGTAGATTATGATTTCATATGTTGTGGCTAGCTGCTAGAAAGCATATTAAGAGGATATTGCACTATCCCTCATCGGGAAAGAAGAGGTTAGGGGTGACTCACGCTAGAAGCATCATAGAAATTCCTCTGCCCTTCTGTTCACTGAGTTAGTAGAAATGATGTTTTGATGTCATGCCTAGGCTTCAGATGTTTGTGGATAATAGTTGGGCTTGAGTTAATAAGTTGAACAGCATAGGCGCAGCCAGACGATATAACTATCAGTTCGGCATCTGTATTTTCAGTAGAGCTCGTCCAGAGACCGTTGGCATACCTGAACACCTTCAGGGCCAGAATTATGTTAGTATGGCCTTACCCTAGAGTCAATGGCACTAGAGTAGCCTAGAGAGTTGAGGGTCAGTCTGCCACATAGTGGCTATTGGTAGTGACAATTAGTTTCAGTTGACGTGGTGCTTATCGTACAAGTCACTTATGGCGCGGTTTACCAGCCTGAAAAAGAAGTAGATACCCTAAGGAGGGAAGTTTTGTTAGTAGCTAGATACGGGGTCCACACCTCAGCCTACTCTTATCAGATATTCAAGTACAGGTTGTCAGGAACTGTTAAGTCAAGATAAAAACATGTACGAGGTTAGGAATCGACCAGAGAAGGCATACGAAACCTGAACAGAGTCAGTTAATTTCTCAGCGGCGAGAATCACAGTATTACAGTATTACCCATAGGCCAAGAGTTATAATAAGTTGCCTATGGGAGGTTAGGGCTGACTGCTCAGGAGCATATCCGATTAGTAGAAGCCTCGCAGTTGTTCTACATAGAGGACAAGTATTCCAGAGTAAGCCTATTATGGTCAGCTATTACGAATAAGGTTGAGGCGATAGTAATGACATAGTAACCCTCGCCAGAGTTAACCCTTGCTAGATTGGGTTTTCCTTATGGCGTGGGATTGTTAGATGTTATTTCCTATAGTGTAATGATTGTAGGGGTAGTATAATGTCCGAAAGGATCAGATAGAGGAGGTCAAGTCCATATTGAGTTCCATCAGATAGAGGTCGTGAGGTTCTTATTGAGTTCTAGCAGATTGAGGTCGTGAGGGACATATTGAGTTCAAGAAGATTAAGGTCGTGAAGGCTGTACTGAGTTACACTAGATAGAGGTCGTGAGGGTCGTATCTAGCTACAGTAGTTATAGTATGATCCATAGTCGACCCAAGGCTCGGGATCCAGATACAGTAGTGACATTACGACCCATAGTCGGGCCAAGGCCGGGGGTCCAGACATCAGATTACATTATGACCCATAGTCGAGCCAAGGCTTGGGGTCTAGCTACATAGTTCAGACAGCTCAGATACAGATACAGTTATAGGAGCCAAGATGGCTCAGATACAAATACAGTTACTTGCAGAGTCTACAACGGTACCAATAGGGGTATATAGACTGATTGGCATCTGCCGAGGCTTATGGGGGCCCAGGTAGGTTATTCTGTGTTGCTTTACCTTCCCAGCTTATGGGGGTCAGTTAGGTTCTTGTTTGTAAATTTGTCTGCCAGTTATAGCTTGTGAATGGATAATCATACAGTTTCAACTCATACAAATGTAGTGACTTACTAGATGCAGGTTATGGAAAGGAAAGCTTACATGTTAACTTCTAGCCCTTATTACTATTCACTTTCAGTTTTTATTAGTTTTACTCAGCTTCTGTTATTGCCTTACATATTCGGTACACATTATACTGACACCCAATTATGGGGCTCTGGATACTTTCCTGCAGGTTTAGACAGACAGGGTTCAGGACCTCCATTAGTAGCTATTTAGAGTTAGCAGTTCAGCCAGTCCCTTTCATTCGGAGCTGCTAGGTCATACAAAATACAGTCTTTTATTTATATGGCATTTGGGTAGGTCGGGGCCCTATTCCGACCAGTATTCCTATTCTTAAAGGCTTGAGGACTACATTCCTCAGTCAGTTGGTTGTTGTTGGTCGTGTGGGGCCTATGTATATCTTATTTTACATGTTAGCCATGTGGAGCCTAGTATAGCTGCCTGCTTCATTCCAGTTATAGCTAGACAGCATGGTGATCTTGTCGGCCCGCATAGGATCCATGTTATTACATTGTTGTTGGTTTAGCTATCTTCCTTTACAGGTGTCCTTATTGGCTAGAGGCTGTATTTACACCCGAGATATAGTATGTCGTTTTCTTAAATTAAGTTACAGGTGTGCACTAGAAGTGCACTAGGTCAGTCAGGTTAGTCCAGATCCCAGTGTGGCATTAGGTGCCAGTCATGCCTTCAAAGGTAGGCGTGACAAATTTGATGCAAGAGCAAGTCGTATCCCATGGAGTCTGCAAGTCGTGTCTAGTAGCGTTTTGTTTATAAATGTGTTGTGAACCGCATTTTATAAGCAGGAGGCTACGAGTCATGATAGTATGGTTACCCCTCCTTCTTCTTAGATCGTGCTACAGAGCCGAGTTGTATAGAGATGAGTCCCTAAGTTTTCTTTGTTATGTCTGTCCAGAATGACGTTTGATATGTGACAGACTTCAGTCAGTCAAAAGTTAGCTACAACTGTAGGAGAGGGTACCAGTGAGGTGCCACAGTTGGGGAACAGTCAACCTAAGGGCAAAAGCAGATGTCTTCTAATTTCTCCATCAACCTTCCAGGGCACTAGGAACCTCATAAGGTAATAGATATGCCAGCACCATCTCCAATTCTTTTTACAGCCTCAGGGTAAAAGGTCAGTAATATGATATATGCATGTGTTGGTTTACCTAGTAGATATTTAGAATCAGATAGGAGCGACAGTAATGTTGGATTATCAAAAAGGTATAAAAGAAGGGAGGAAATTGCTGGGTTCTTACCTCCAGCTCTTCGGAGATTGTGAAGTTCCATAACTTAGCTCTACTGTAGTAAGATATGGTTACTTCCTGCCTCCATCCTTTTCTCAGTATGACAGAAAGCGTAAATGTGATGCTTCCTAGTATGAATAGTAAAGAGGGGCTAGAATTGTTAATTCCAGAAAAACGTTACAAAGTGATTAAGACTCCTAGTGTTCAAGTAAGTCACCATACCCTCACAACAGTAAATCAGGGGGGTAGGTAAGATTGTTAGTAGCACCAAAGTGGGGGTGAAGTCTATAAGCAGTAAGCCCCCAACAATAGTAAAGTTTAAGCCAAAAATAGACTAACCCCATCACGGTGTGTGGATGACGGTAAGACGTACCTGTAAAATAATGGTTGTGGCCTTAGTTTGTTATTCCAAAGACNCCTGTAAAATAATGGTTGTGGCCTTAGTTTGTTATTCCAAAGACAGAGAAATTTTATGAATAAAATTGTCCCAAGTGCGGGTCAGATCGATATAGGTCGATAGACTTAGCTAGTAGTATCCTGGGAAGTAAGATGCAGGAGGCATGAGCCCTAGATTTCAGTCCCCAGAAGTAAGTGGAAAACATGAGTATCTAACTTTGCACTCCTAGTTGTAGAGGCAGATGAGTGACGGTATGAAGACCCTAGCCTAGTGTAGTCAGAGATAAGGCCCAACAGAAGGAGCCACCAGCCCTCGAGATAGTAAGGACAGAGTCTTGAGATCCAGAGGTCGACTCTATGTTCTAAATATAACAACGTATCGTCAGTAGATTATAACAGGGCATGCTATTCCTATCATTTCCCCCACTCGAGTTTGACAAAAGCGTGCTAAGTTATAAAAGAGCTTTACTGCTAGCGTAGGAAAAAGAAAGATATTGTTGAGTTGTGACGCAGAGTCCTAATAACCAGCAAGAGCAGACTGCGCAGTAGAAACCGAGTGGGCTAACTCAAAGAATAGTCTTGCCTGCGTGAAAGTGAGAAATAGACAATATGAATATTGTTATAAGGTAACCCCGTACCAGGTGTAAATGTGATCCTAGTGTGTTGTTGAGAAGCTAATGAGGTTAACTTATCTCTTGCGAGATAGAATGACGCTTCAGCTAAAGACTATGCCCAATTGAATATGAAAGAAACATTTTGGCTATATGGTATCTCAGTATCGATTAACTTCTGGCTAAGGGGCACAACCCACAACTATGTTTAGGAAGAGTTATCAGGACAGATTGAGACGCATGTTAATTTAAGTACCGCCCCTCGTCCCTAAACAAATAGCCAAGCAAAGCACATGACTCAGACACCTAGAGTTATGTTAAGGGTGGGAATGTAGGTTTCCTATATAACGGCCTGAAGCAAGTAAGTCGGGCGTAATTGAACCAATAATACTGCATCGGTAGGAGGGAATCAGTTAACCTAACTCGGAGATATATACCGGCAACCCAGAGTCGCCGAAAATCTTACTCTAGCATATGGAGGAGTTAGAAATTGAAACACTGATAGGATGTTCCTAAAAACTTTGCCAATAAGGGATGTTATGAGATCTGACAACCAGGCAAGTCTAGCCCTAGTTTCATTAAACTATATCGGGCCCTCGGGGAGACTAGCCAAGTGGCCCATGATATAGGATTGCCTTCGGGGCTAGAATCTATTCATTAACATTACGCAAGTGCATAGAAGACTTGTTCTCAAATTGAACAAGTCAGAGATACTTTATATACTTAAGATATAGAAACGATATTCCACGGGGAGACCCCAATAGTTATATTAGATGGCTAGATTCAGGGGAGTTAATTTGAGAAGAAAAGTTGTAGATTATTAGAGTATCATGAGGGAACGGAAATATAGCAGAAATGAATTGAAAAAAAAACTACGAATGATGCAAAATTTGGATGGTTTCAGTTTTTCCAGGCCCTATGACGAAAATATACAGACTTAGCTGAATTCAGTAAAGGTATAGTAGTTTCAGATGCTATATAGATGATCTTATTGCTATTGTTATCAGTCATGTAGTACTATTGTGTTATTTAGCTGCAGATAGCATCCTGTAAGATGCCGATGTTGGACTTTTCTGGCATTAACTAAAAGAGTTGAGTCTTGTAATCCTGAAGATTACATTCGAGGACAAATGTTCATAAGGGGGGAAGGATGTTACACCCCGTAAATTATTGAAAGTTAGTAGGCATACGTGTGGGTTGTATCGAGTAAAGAGTGCTTGACGCGTGTGGGAACAATTCTGGGAAGCAGGGTTGGGCGAGGCCAGGCCACGAGGGGCCAATGCTAACAAATAAAATAACTGAAATAAATAATACATCACCATGCATAAAATTAAATTGATAAAACTACAGCTCCTCCAATCCCGGTGAAATCTTCATTCCACANACGAGGGGCCAATGCGACGCGCCAGCCTACCGGTGCCTTGGGCAGCACAGCGCGCCAAGAGGGCAAGCGCCTTGGGATGCATGGCGCAACACCCTCCCTGGCTCGTTGGCCAGTGCGAGGCACACCCTGCCACCGCCCAAAAATTATATATATACTTTCCTAGTTCATTTTACATCATTTTATATATATATATATGTATATATCCCTCGGCCAGAAGTGAGAGAGGACGCAACCTTCATCAATTTTTCATCAAATTACGCTATCAAACATCGTCCAAATGCAAATTAACTTTGGGTAGTGAGTTCTAGGCCTACAGGAAGAATTTCTACTAAGTTATTTCTTGAAAATTCTCTTGGAAAATTGGAGATCTGCCAGGTAAAAGTTTTCAGAATTATTTCAAATTGATTCCTAAATGGCCACAAGTCGTAGGTGAATATTTCTCCCTTTTGAACTCGCGAGAAATTGCGGGTTTTCCCCGAGTTATTTAGAGTTGAATCATAGTTGATATTATTATTTAAAGATATCATTATTGGCCGAATTTTGTATTGAAACTAGCTTTATTCCCGCAATATAAGGACTGAAGTTGAGTGGAACAGCTGGCTTCATGTTGGAACTAATCGGTTAAACGATAATCAGTATTTGAGTTATGTTAAGGCTTATTCATTCGGCAAGTTATTCTCGTCATACAATGATATGACTTATGTTTCTGAGCATAGATAATGATCCTACTTGTTGTAATTAGTTGTTGCTACTATATAAGATCCATATATGTCGTGGTTAGCTGCTATCAGTAGATTATGATTCCATATATATTAACTAGCTACTAGAAATCATATTAAGAGGATATTGCAGTATCCCTCGTCGGGAAAGAAGAGGCTAAGAGTGACTCACGCTAGAAGCGTCATAGCAATTCCTCTACCCTTCTATTCACTGAGTTAGTAGAAATGATGTTTTGCTGCCATTCCTAGGCTTTAGATGTTTTTGGGTAATAGTTGGGCCTGAGTTAGTAAGTTGAACAGCATAGGCGCAGCTAGGTGATGTAACTATCAGTTCGGTGCCTGTATTATAAGTAGAGCTCGTCCAGAGACCGTTGGCATACCTTGATGCCTCCAGGGCCAGAAATATGTTAGTATGGCCTTACCCCAGAGTTAGTGGCACAAGAGTTTCCTAGAGAGTTAAGGGTTAGTCAGCCACATAGTGGCTATTGCCAGTGATAGTTAGTTTCAGTCAATGTGGTGCTTATCGTACAGGTCACTCAGGGAACCACCTCCATTTACCAGCCTGATAGAGTAGTAGATACCCTAGGGAGGAAGTTTTATTAGTATCTAGATACGGGGCCAACGCCCCAACCTACTCTTATCAGATATTCAAGTACAGGTTGCCAGGAACGGCTAAGTCCAGATAAACACACCTACGAGGTTAGAAATCACCTATAGAAGGCATACAAAACTTGAACAGACTCAGTTAGTGTCTCAGGGACTAGAACCACAGTATTACAATGTCAACCCCAGGCTAAGAGTTATAATAAGTTGTCTATGGGAGGTTAGGGTTGACTGCTCAGGAGCATATCTGATTAGTAGCAACGCCACAGTTGTTCTACGTAGAGGACAAGTATTCCAGAGTAAGCCTATTATGGTTAGCTGTTACGAATATAGTTGACACGACAGTGATGACATGGTAACCCTCACAAAAGTTAACCCTAGCTAGATTGGGTTTTCCTTATGACGTGGGATTGTTAGTTGTTATTGTCTATAGTTTCATGCTTGTAGGGGCAGTATAATGTCCCAAAGGATCAGATATAGGTCGTGAGGGTCATATTGAGTTCCATCAAATAGAGGCTGTGAGGGCCATATTGAATTCCAACAGATAGAGGCCATGAGGGCCATATTGTGTTCCAGCAGATTGAGGCCGTGACAGCCATATTGAGTTCCAGCAGATTGAGGTCGTGAGGACTGTACTAAGTTACACCAGATAAAGGTCATGAGGGCTGTATCCAGCTATATCAGTTATAGTATGATTCATACTCGAGTCAAGGCTCGGGATCCAGATACAACAGTCACATTATGACCCATAGTCATGCCAAGGCCCGAGGTCCATACATCAGAGAGCACATTATGACCCATAGTCGAGCCATGGCTCAGGATCCAGCTACATAGTTCAGACAGCTCAGATAGAGATACATTTACAAGAGCCCAGATGGCTTAGATAGAGATACAGTTACTTGCAGAGTCTACAGGGGTACCAATAGGGATATATAGACTGATTGGCACCTCACGGGGCTTATGGGGGCCCAGGTAGGTTATTCTGTGTTGCTTGTACCTTCCCGATTTATGGGGGCCATGTTAGGTTCTTATTTGTAAATTTGTTTGTCAGTTATAGCTTATGAATGGATAATCATACAGTTTCAGCTCATACATATGTAGTGACTTACTAGATGCAGGTTATGGAAAGGAAAGATTACAGGTTAACTTCTGGCCCTTATTACTGTTCACTTTCAGTTTTTATCAGTTTTACTTAGCTTCTGTTATTGCCTTACATATTTGGTACACATTGTACTGACGCCCAACTATGGGGCTCTTGATACTTTCCTGCAGGTTTAGACAGACAGGGTTCAGGACCTCCATTAGTAGCTATTCAGAGTCAGCAGTTCAGCTAGTTCCTTTCATTCGGAGTTGCCAGGTCGTAGAAATTGTAGTCTTTTATTTATATGGCATTTGGGTAGGCTGGGGCCCTGTCCCGCCCATTATTCCTATTTTTAGAGGCTTGCGGACTACAGTCCTCTATCAGTTGGTTGTTGTTGGTCGTGTGAGGCCCATGTATGTCATATTTTATATGTTGGTTGTATGGGGCCTAATATAGTTGTCTGCCTTCACTCCAGTTATAAGTAGACAGCAGGTGGTCTTATCGGTCCGCATAGGATCCCTGTTATTGCATTGTTGTTGGTTAACTATCTTCCTTTACAGGTGGCCTTGTTGTCCAGAGGCTGTATTTACAACCGAGATATAGTCCGTCATTTTTTTAAATTAAGTTACAGGCATGCACCAGATGTGCACCAGGTCGGTCAGGTCAGTCCAAATCCCAGTGTGGCATTAGGTGCCAATCATACCTCCCAAGGTAGGGCGTGACACTAAACATACGAACTCTATGTCTAATAGCCTTTATTAGTGATGAGCTGCTTGGACAAGCCCTAGATAACTCGAAGTGTGAAACTTAAATTAGGTGAAATAACTTAAATAAAGTAGATAACTCTAGTCTTTGAAAGATACGGACTAACCATTTCTAGCTGATCAAGTTCAGAATGTATCTAACCGCGGAACTGAGACTGATCACCTAAACCTATATAATGAGATGATATAGCATAAAGTATGCGGTCAATACTTTGAATGTACTAATTATGTAGAGAAAGTAAAACACGCTAGTAAAATAATAGTATGAAATCGTGAATATAAAATAAGCTATCAAAAGTGTAAGAGCAACATGTAAAAATCCATATCCTTAAAGTAATCAAAATCATGAGATATTCATCAATAAGATGAAACATAATGACCCAAGGTTTAGAAATAAAAATCATATAAGGTATAATGGTTGAAATCCTGAGTAAAAGCTCATAAATTAATCAACAGGTCAATTTCGGTATAAAACATAGTATTGTAAGTCATGAGCATGAATAACGAAAACATGAGGAATAATGGGAAATTTATCATAGCCAACACAGTCATGAGATAGCTTACATGATGCCAAACTAGCTAGCTCAAGTTGGCAGAGCCATTCCATCTTGCCAAGCCAAGGAACGATTTAGGTGTGATATCATTGTGAATCCCTGTAGGGTTTGAAAATGAATATATACCTACGGTGGCACATAGTTTCTGATACTTGGAATTTTCTTAAACCCCTAGCCTACTTGGTGCTATACACTGCTCCTAAAAATATGCACATGGCTCATAAATATTATCACGAAAATATACTTGAACTTGCATGGGCTAGCGAAAATATGAAATCATTATCATAATTGACATCTGGGAAATATTCATGAAAAGATGCCATAGAGTTGGCCAAGATACATGAAATTTAATTTAATGAAAATAATACATGCTTGGATAAAACTTCATAACTTCGAAATCATGGAATCATAAGTTTAGGAATTCATAAGTATTCATGCATAATTTGCAAATTCATCATACTTGAAATCATGGGCTCATAATCTAGAAATTTATATATCACGCATAATAGGGCATAATCTTCGTAAACTTGAAATCATATATTAGTAAGTAAATTGAGAGTAAAATCTTCCCTAATAACCACAAATAATCAATTGAAACATGAGGGAATTAAACTCATAGAGATACTATGGATGATTTTATGAAATTGGGTAAAACCCTAAAATTTAATTTGACATGCTTAAGAGAGGTAAAAATCATGAATTTGGACTTTAAAGGGCATGAGGGTGGATGAATTTCCCCCATGAATAACCCTACATATCTGGGTAAATTGATTTCTTGACTTGACTTGAGACCTATGAACATTTGATGAAGATGAAGATGATGAACCCTAGCTTATTCTTGAGAGCCTTAAAGGATTTTGATCTTCAAATTAGAGTGTTAGGAGTAGAATGAGAGTTCTAGGGTGAATATCCCCCTTAACACACCCTTTTCCAAGCTTAAAATGACATAGTTTAGGACTTAGGAGCTTAGAAATTATAAAATGCCCTTAATGATTCAACAAGAAATTTCATACTGCCAGAAGCAACGAGTCATTTGACGACTAGTTAGGTCAAACGATGAGTCACTTAACAAATCGTTAGGTTAAATGATGAGTCATTTCCTTAATTCGTAAAGTACACTGAAATTCCCCACTTTCCACACAGCTGCTCAAATGATGGGTCACTTAACGACTCGTGGGGTGTCAAAACGACTCGTCACTATCGTCCTTCATGAATTTATGAAAATAGCATTTCCCCAAATGAAGAGTCACTTGACGATCCGTTGGGTCAAACGACAAGTCACTTGGTGACCCATTGCGAGGAATTCTGATCTTTTCAAATGACAAGTGATTTGATGACTTGTTAGGTCAAACGACAAGTCATTTAATGAATCATTTTGTGACCTGGTGCAAATTTTGCTACTTTATTCATTTTAATTCTCGGGTCTGAGCTTAGGGAAATTTGGAGTCTTACATTATGTTCCCCTTGGGAACATTCTTTCTCATATGTAGATTAAGCATACTGAAAGGCTAGGGAAGGGACTGCAATCCCAAAACTAGACAACTAAAGCTGAAAACTGACGGAGTAACTGATTCCGGATTGAAATACTTGACTGAACTGAATTCATGAAACATGCATGATGCAAGGACATGAACAAAACTTAGATACATGAACTTGACATTAAACTAAATAAAGTACTAAGGAGGAAACTGATACCTTATACTAGAACTGAGCCAGAAGGGAAAAAATGCGGGTATCTAACCATCATATCTACTTCGGCTTCCCACATAGCTCCCTTTACAAGGTGCTTTCTCCCCAACACTTTCATGGAAGCTACTTCCTTGTTTCTCAACTTTTGAACCTGATGATCAAGGATCTCAATTGGAACCTCCTCATAGGTAAGGCTATCCTTCACACCTATGTTTTCCACCAGAACAACTAAGGTTGGGTCGCCGATGCACTTCCTTAACAGAGATACACGGAAAATTGGGTGCCTCGAGGCTAACTCTATTGGTAGCTCCAACTCATACGCCACCTTGCTATCTTGCCTTAGAATCCTATAAGGACCAACATATCAGGGACTAAGCTTCCCTTTCTTTTCGAACCTCATTACCCCTTTCATGGGAGACACCATCATAAATACCCAATCATCAACCTCAAACTTAAGCTCTCTCCGTCTAACATCTCATAAGATTTCTTATGACTCTAAGTTGTTTTCAGCCTTTCTCTAATAATCTGAACTTTTTCCATGGCCTCATGAATAGAATCTGGCCCGATCAATGCAGCCTCACCTACCTTGAACGATCCTATAGGTGACCTATACTTTCACCTATAAAGAGCCTCAAATGTAGCCATCTGAATGTTGGAGTTGTAACTATTATTGTAATCAAACTCAATAAGAGGCAAGTGATCATCCCAACTACCCTTGAAATCAATCACACACACTCTCAACATATCGTCAAGAGTCTGGATGGTCTGTTCGGCCTGACTGTCTGTCTATAGATGAAAAGTCATGCTAAGCTTCACCTAAGAACCATAACCCTTCTAAATCGATCCTCAAAACTGAGAGGTAACCTAAGTACCCTTATCCGAGGTTGTAACGCCCCGAAAACTCAAAATCTAATTCCGGGACTTAAATCAGGAAATTTGAAAAAGCTGCAGAAGTGCTACAGAACGACTCAACTAACGAGTCGTTATGAGACCCAATGACTGGTTAGGTCAGTTGTGAGAAGAAGGAGTCAGTATTGAAAATAAGAAGCAGTGCACCCAATGAGAGACTTCATGAGTCATGGTCACCGACCACGACCCGTTGAGTCACTCGTGGTCAGGCCTGAGTTGGGGATATTATCATAGGAGCGGTGTACTGATGGGTGGGGCCAATGAGTGGTGGTCCTTAGTAATGACTCGTTACGTCCCCCGTTGCCAACACTAATAAGTTTTTAGTCAGTGCACCTAATGAGTGTCACGACGAGTCATCGTCAGTGGTAATGACTCGTTAGGCGACTCGTTACCAAGCTTAGCATTTAATCTTCATAAGTGTGACAGTGTGGTCCACGACTGGAGACCAAGAGTCATGGCCAGTGACCATTACTCGTTAGGTCCCTCGTGGTGACCTACTGGAGAGCCTAGGCAGTGTACCTAACGGGAGTGACCACGAGTCATGGTCGGCCACCACAACCCATTAGGTCACCTGTTAGGGGCACCTGGCAGTTTTTCCCAGCGAATTTCTTAGGGCTATTTAGTAATTTTCTACTCTCCCGAGCTTTAAAATACTTCATTTTAGAAATAATTTTAGACGTTTTAGTGGGGAAAAACGATTCCTTCCTCATTCCCCACTCTCAGTTCTAAGAAACATCAAAAGTTCTCCTTTCAAGAACCCTCCAAGAAAGACTAGGCTTCTCATCTCTTGTAGCAGTTCAAGCTTCTTCTCCGGAAGGATTTTAGTTAGGTATATGGGAATTCAAAAAGGGAATAGTTCTTCCCTTGTTCGCCCAAAATCCTTGTTTTTTCTATCAATTTTAGCTCTGAGACTTTCAAAAGTGATGAAATTAATTGTCAAACCTCCCTTAAATCCTATCAATTATCGTTTATGTTAATTTCTGATTTTTTTTCACTAGTTTGTAATCATGTTGTTTCTCATTCCAATAAATATGAAATCTAGCCCTAGTTTTGAATACAGGAAAACTAGAATCTTGCAATAGTGTTCACATCCCGAGATTTTTTCTTGAGTCTAATAGTTTTGAGAATTTCCATGTTGTTGATTTTATTTAAACTAGTTAGACTATTGTCAGTATAGTTTCATACAAAATAATAGAATATCCAGTGTCAGTTAAAAATTTCAACTAATCGATTTGACTACAGTTTTTTCCCGAGTTGTCAGTGGTGCCTCTCAGTTATATGAACTAGACTCAGAATATAATTATTTGATCCATTAGGCGGTCATGACATTCTAGTTTTATAGGTCTAACCAACCCCATGAGCCCCGTTCAGTTATCAGTTTGTTCTTTAGACAGTTACGATGCTTCCAGATTAGTATCTCTAACTAGTCTTAGAACTCAGTTTCCAAATACGGTCCTATAAGACACTCAGGGAACTCTCAGATAGTATCCCTGAGTCAGTTATAGTCTTGGGCCCAAGTATTGAGCTATTCTCTTGTCAATTGTAGTCGTGATAGGATTTTATAGTGGGAGTAGGACTTATCACCGAAAGGATTGGGGTTCAAGCGCACCCAGGTTCCAAAACTACGTTGCCACCGTAGGTTATATTTACTTGGCCTCATGGCCCCCCTTCTGATAGTGATTCTCAC
>JACEIK010000160.1:275700-291155 GCA_018107945.1 Datura stramonium | reverse complement strand
TATACTTGGGCCTGGACAGGCCCAACGTGTCACGGAGCCAACGCAGTGGCCCCGCCTCCGTGACACGGTGCCATCGCGGAGGGGCTCTGCCCCGGCTCCTGCCACGATGGTCCGACAGGTTTCACGTCCGATCTTTTCCCGGGCCTTTTTCTAGCACGTATGGCTTTCAAATATGCTTAACCCACGCGCGAATAGGCCATCTAGGTGCCGGGATTCCTACGGGGTGTAACACAAATCTTCCCTAATGGCCATAAATCATCAATTGAAATATGAGGGAATTAAACCCATAGAGATAGCATGAAAGATTTTATCAAATTGGGTAAAACCTTAGAATTCAATTTGACATGCTTAGCTTTAGAAGTAGAAATCATGAATTTGTACTTGAAAGGCCATGACGGTGAAAGAATTTCCCCATTCATAACCCTACATACCTGCGTAAATTGATTTATTGACTTGGTTTGAGACCCATGAAGATTTGATGAAGATGAAGATGATGAACCCTAGCTTGTTTATGAGAGACTTGAATGATTTTGATCTTCAAATTAGAGGTTTAGGAGTCGAATGAGAGTTTTAGGGTGAATATCCCCCTTAACACACCCTTTCCCAAGCTTAAAATGACGTAGTTTAGGACTTAGGAGCTTAGAAATTTTGAGAACTCCCTTAAGATTCAATAGAAAATTTCATAATGCTAGAAACGACGAGTCATTTGACGACTCGTTAGGTCAAATGATGAGTCACTTAAAGACTCGTTAGGTCAAATGACGAATCGTTTCCTTATCCCATGAAGTACACTGGAATTTTCCACTTTCCTCACTGCTGCTCAAATGATAGATCACTTAACGACTAATGGGGTGTCCAAATGACTTGTTACTACCATCAGTCATGACTGTCTAAAAATAGCATTTCCCTAAATGTCGAGTCATTTAACGACCCATTGGGTCAAACGACGAGTCATTTGACGACTCATTGGGAGGCATTATGATCTTTTAAAATGATGAGTCATTTGATGACTCGTTAGGTCAAACGATGAGTCATTTGATGATTTGTTCTGTGACCTAGTGCAGATTTTTCTACTTTCTCCATTTCAACTCTCGAGGTCTGATCTTAGACACTTTGAGGTGTTACACTAAGAGTTTGCTTTTAAAACTTCATGGATGGTAGTGTGGTTGTTCAAAATAGGGCAGAATCATCCCTAATTATAGAAGCAAAGGAGAAGCAGTATAATGATCCTATCTTGTTCCATTTGAAAGAGGCGATTCAAAAGCATTGGACTATGGATTTTGAGAAAGGGGAGATTTTATTTTATGTTACTAAGATAGATTATGTGTTCTAGTCATTGACGGGCATTGAGAGAGAATTATGTCAAAAGCACATAGCTCTAGGTATCATATCTATCTAGGATCTACAAAGATGTATCATGATTTAAAACAAATTTATTGGTAGAATGACATTAAGAAGAACATAGCAGATTATGTGGCTAAATATCCAAATTGATAGCAAAGTAGTAACGGCCCAGTGGCTTAGCTCAAAAAATTAAACTTCCCATATGCAAATGGGAGATGATCAATATGGACTTCATAAAAGGTATATCTGGCTCATTTTAGAAGCATGATTTAAATTGGGGGATTTGACTTACCAAGTCATCACACTTTTGCCTATCCAAATGACAGATTATGTAGAGAATTATGGTAAGTTGTACATTCAAGAGATTGTCCTAATATATGATACCCCTATGTCCTTTATTTTCGATAGAGGTGCTTAGTTCATAGCGCACTTTTGAATGTTTTTCCAAAAAGAATTGTGTACTCACGCTATTATTAGTATTGCTTTTCATTCGCAAATAGATGGTCAGACCAAGAGCATGATTCAAGTGCTCAAAGATATATTGAGAGCTTGTGCTATAGATTTCAAAATAAATTGGGATGATCACTTACCTCTCGTTGAGTTTGCTTATAATAATAGCTATCACACCAGTATCAAGATTGCATACTATGAGGCCATGTATGGGTGAATTTATAGATCACCCATTGATCGATTCGAAGTTGGTGAGAAAAAACTACCAAGACCAGACTTGGCTATCACGCAATGGATAAGGTCAAATTGAGGATTATCCAGAGTCGCCAAAAATTCTATTTGGATGTATGAAAATGAATTTGACATTGATGATTGGGTATTCTTAAAGGTTTTGCCTTTGAAGAGCGTCATGCAATTTAGGAAGAGAGGGAAGTTGATGTTGTTCAAATCCACTCTCAATGTCGGGTAATGTAAATGATCGCAACAAATATTAAACCAAATAAGAAGTTGGGATCGAATCCCACAGAGACTACTCGAAGCCCAATCAATCTTGTATTAATCAGTATAGTACTGCAAGATTAAAGTCTATTCGAATTGAGAGAAGTATAATTTAACTACAACTATAGAGTGCAATATGCTAAGGTTGTAATAAATTTGAGATAATTATAGGAAAGTGACCGTAATTATCGGTCGATCCACCTAAATCATCCAATATGAAAGGATTGAGAATGGGCTAGAGCTGAACATGCAAGCAATTTACTTAAGCAACCCATGGGTATCTTTCAATAGTATCATAGGTGTCAATCTACTTTAATTTTGTCAAATTGATGAGAACTCCATTCTACCCATTTGCTTATTGCCAATTGGAATTCAATCTATGTCTAGGAGAATCCATTAAACAAGGGTTATGCTTTGAGTTATTGTTGATTGATGCTAACCCAACCTAAATTTTCTCTTTCAAGCCTCATAAGGGTAATTAGGCAAGATTGGGTGACTCTCATCACCTACCACACACTACAAAGCAAAAATCAATTAAATGCTCATAAGCCCAAACTCAATTTTACCAAATTGAGATTATTAGGGTTCACAACCCTAAATCTAGGTTTAGTTACCCATATCAAGAAGAAGATGATGATTAAAGTAATTAGACATGCTTACCAATGAAAATTGAAATTGAATAAGAGATCTTCAATAGATGAAATGGAATCTTCAAATTACAAGCTAAGATCTAGAATATACTATGAAAACTTGGGCTAGCGAGCTACTTCTACTCTCTACTGAAAATATAAATTAAAAGCTATGTAAAGATTAAAAGAAAAATATATTTATACTATGTCCCAAAAATACCAATTAATTTAATCTTCGGAGTGCTACGTGTACAGGGATGGACCGTCCTTTGATCCGTACTCTGAAATTTGCCTTCTGTCCTCAGCTTGTCTTCCATTGATCGATGGACTATCATTAGGAAAGATGGTTAATCCCTTGCACCCGCACTTTGGAATTTCACTTCTTTCTAGCTTGAGTTTGTCCTTCAATTGACGGACCAGATTATGATTTCATGATTTTTCGAGTCTATCAAGGCCTTCCCAGTAGCTAGAAAAGGTCTCCCATGTATGATGGGTAGGAGTAGGTGCTTGCAGCTCGCTCACTGTCTACTAAATGAGCCTTCACTGCCCGCCTGGCCCCTATCTTTAATCCTAAGTAAAGTTTTGTATATCTCGATCAACATCACAGTTGAGAACCACAAAGTCAGACGAAAACACAAACTTTTTGACATTCACAAGCATATATTCCACCACCCCCACCGGTGTCTTGATTGTCCTATCGGCCATTTGAAGTCGGATAGAGGACGACATCAAAATGGACAACCCACACTTCTTGTAAATAGAAAGATACATCAGATTAATACTTGCCCCATTATCACAAAGGGCATGCAAGTAGTCATATCTACCGATCTATCAAGGCACAGTGAATTATCCCATATATTATTTCTTTTCAACACAAGTTCCTACAGTGATGGCACTCACTTTATCTGTCACAAGGATCATCTCCTCTTTGTCACACGGCAGCTTTCTAATCAACATCTTCAAATATTTAGCAAAATTGGGAATTTCTTTGATGGCATCTATAAACAATACCTGGAGTGTTTCTTCTTTTAGCCACTTTTTGTTATTTTCCATTTAGCATCAAGATCTTGTTGATAAATTCTTTGTGGAAATGGAGGAACAGGCGGAGAAAAATATTTTGCAAAGTTATCTACACCTCCCTTGGCCTTCCTTCTATTTTTTGGAGCAACTGAACTATCTTCTGAAACTTCCTCACTAGGTGGCTTTTTGGCTCCACCTTCAACTACCTCATCAACAAAAGGCTTTTTAGGTCTCTCCACTTGATCATCAACCTCAATCACAATTTTGGACTCATTCTCAACCATATGATCTTCGACCTCAACATTCTTGGGTTTCACAATCTTGGCACTCCTTGTGACAATGGTCATACATTTAGCATTGAAATATCCCACATGTCCTGATGGATTCACTATTGTGTCACTAGGGAGATAGCCTTTTTGCTTTGGATTTTGGTCACAGGAAAGATCCCGCATCTGTTGCTCTAGCTTTTGAATGGAAGCTTTTATGAGAGCCTACAATCTCCGTGAGGTTCTTGAGACAAGAATTTGTTCTCTTCTGATTGGCAAGAACCTTCTCCAACATCTTTTCAATATTTGAGGCTCCATGATCATGAGAAGGACACTCCCTCCGATTTTGAGAGCTAGAGGTGGAACCTCTCGGCAAAACATAAGAAGATGAGCCTCAATTCCTAGGGTAATATTGATCTTGACCTTGCGGTTGGGTTATCCATTTCCCTTGATATAAATAAGAGGGGCAGTCCTATTGATATTGCAATGTATAGCCACCAGATGAGTTGCCAACACAGTTGGCGTCTTCAACTTGCATAGGAGGTAGTTCTTATAATGGCTTATACTGGTATGGAAGAGGGGGCATCCATGCCCATATTGAACACTAGTTGTGGTCTCATCAATAGAATGTACCTTTTTGACCTCAGACTAGGTCAACTTTTTATGAGGAGGGCTATGTTGGTTGCCATAATGGTCATCATCTTATCACGCTCTTGATTCTCATTCCTCAAGTGGAATAATGAAGGAGTCACCACATTGATTCCTCCACTCTGTTCCCTACCATTCCAAGAATAGTTTTTCTTTTCTATTTTATCAAAAATGATGGCAATTATGTTTAATGTATTATCCATAAAGCATCCACCGACGGCGTTATTAGCAATGGATTCTATCAAAGCATCCAACCGAATGTAAAACTTCTACCAAAAAAGTATGGTATGGGAATCCATGGTTGGGTTCCCAAAGGATTTATTGTCAGAATCTTTCCCCAGCTTCAAACAACTATTCTCCTGGGAGCTGCCGAAAATAGAATATCTTGTCCCATTGCTCCGCCTTTTTGCTAGGAAAAAACCACTTCTTAAGAAGACAATTACTAACTCCTGCAATGTATGGATTGAGTTTGGAGGAGTATGTGCAAAAAATCCCCTGCCTAATCGTTCAACAACTATTTAAACACTTGTAGCCAGATAGCATCATCCGAAATATTATTTTTCTTTTGGAGGTTGCACATCTTTAAGAAATTTTTTCACTACTAATAGGGGTCTTCATCCGTGTAGTTGTGAAACTGCCCCTCTACCTTAAGCATAGTGTAGATGCTTCTGTCAATCTTGAATGAAGGAGCATTCACCCTTGGTGTGACGATAACGCTTTCATAGCCAACTTCCTTGTAGACTTCTCCAAACATGTTTTTCAAGTCTCCGGGTAGAAGAGAGGTCATGATCCTGTATCAGTTTGATCAAAAATGAAAAGAAAAGTTAAAAGAATAGGTCTAAGCTTGAAAACTAGACTAATAGGGCTAGATAGGGCTTATTCCATAGTCCCTGGAAATGACGCCATGATATTTGATATCATTTAAATCCACTCTCAATATCGGGTAGTGTAAACAAACACAGCAAATAAAGAACCCAAAGAGTAGTTGGGGTCAAATCCACTAGAGACTACTTGAAGCTCAATCTATCTAGTACTAATCAGTATAGTACTTCAAGATTAAAGGCTATTTTAATTGACAAAAGTAAAATTTAACTATAAATATAGAGTGCATGATGTTGGGCATATTTCTATGCCCATTTGCCATGTTTTTTCCTATATTTTACCTTGTTTTGAGTTCATAATCCTTAGAAAATGCATGAATTCATGTGTTTGTATGTTTTGCATGCTAAAAAATGATTTTAGTTATTTTGAGCAGGAAACCAAGGACAAAGGACCGAAATTAGCCCAAGGTCTGAAGATTTGAGAATGTGAGAAGAAGGACTTGGGGTTGTGGCTGGCACCTGGCGCTAGGCCTCAAACTTAGGAGAATTGTACATCAATGTTGGGGTTATGGCTGGCGCCAAGCGCCAAGTCCCAAACTTCAAAAGAGAGTTCATTCAACACCTTGGCGAGATGAGAGGCGCGGAGCCCTAGAGCATTCTAGACTTAGAGAACTTTCCCAAAATTCTAATGCTATGGATGGGGCTAGGCGCCCAAAGCTAAACTTCAGAGGAAACTTGAGCCCAACTTGGGGCTATGGAGGGGGTGGCGCACCAGGCCTATTTTGCTATAGAATTTGTTGATTTTAAAGCCAAATACTTGAGGCAGAAGCGACATTTGAAGACTCAACTATAAATATAGGTTTCTAGGTCATTTTTAGCAATCTTTGGATCACTTTTACATTTCTGTAGGTTTGAAATGTATCTTTGAAGGAGAGACAAGTTTATACTTAGATTTCTTCTCTTCTTTATCATTTTACTTTGAATAATGATGATTAAGTCTTTGTTTTTCCACTTGTCTATGAGTGGCTAAACTCATACTCTAGGGTTTTGGCCATGGTTGAAGTTTGAAAGACTAATTTATGCTATTTCTTATTCTTCTTTAATGGTTGTTTATATTTACTTGTTATAATTGCTTATTTACTAGAGTAATCACCTTGTAAGTAAATTTGTTAGACTTCGGTTGGGCTTGGGAAAGAGAACTTTAAGGGTTAAAGGAAAATATAAAACAGGAATTCTAATACCCTTGAACCCATTGGTGATATGATAGAAGTTGTTGTTGAGGATAGGGATATAACCTTGAATCCTGTTTAGTTGAAATACAAATAGCCATAATTGTCGTTTCATGTTTCTCCTGTAACCATAGGAATATAGGCATTAGGGTTCATGAGATAGTTCTTGAATTCTTGGAAGAGTGGCTAGGAATGGGAGAGTAACTTGCAACTAGTAACCATAGGTAGAATAGTTATAGTGTATTCGTCTTGAAAACTCAACTTGAAGCAAAAGTGCCATTTTCCTAGATTTTCATCATCATCTTAAGTAAAACCAAGTTTGCAACAGTCTTTAGTTAATTTTAAATTTAACGTTTTTAGTAGTTTAATTATTTAAACCATTCCCTATTTCAACTCTTTGTTAGAATAGCGAAATAAAGAAATAACCTTCAATGATTGAACTGACTAGTCTCTGAGGGATCGATTCTTGGGACTTGTAGTCCTATATTACTTGACGACCACGTGCGCTTTCATAAGCTTGGGCGACATCAGTGCAATATGCTAGGGTTGTAATCAATTTGAGATAATTTTGGGGATGTGACCCTAATTGTGGGTTGATCTCCCTTAATAACCCAGTATAGAAGGATTGAGAATGGGATGAACATGCAAGCAATTAACTTAGGCAACCCATGAGTATCTTTTAACAGCATCATAGGTGTTAATCTACTTTAATTTTGTTAAATTGAAGAGAAATCCCTTCTCCCTAATTTCTTATTTTCAATTGGAATTCAACCTATATTTAGGATATAAGNAAGCAAGGGTTATTCCTTGAGTTATTATTGATTGATCCTAACCTAATATAAACTTTTCCTTTAAAGCCTCATAAAGGTAATTGATCAAAATTGGATGAATCGCATCACCAATCACACACTATAAATCATAAATCAATTAAATATTTATAATCCCAAACATAATTTTACCAAATTGGTGATCATTATGGTTCACAACCCTAGATCTAGGTTTAGTTATCCCTACCAAGAAGAAGAAAAGTAATTAGACATGCTTACCAATGGAAATTGAAATTGGATAAGAGATATCCACTAGATGAAATAGAATCTTCAAATTACAAGCTAAGATCTAGAATCTACTATGGATACTAGGGCTAACTAGCTACTTCTACTCTTGGTGAAAATATGATTGAAAAGTTTACAATTATTACAAGAAAATTCATTTTATACTATGTCCTAGAAAGCCCAATTAATTCAAACTTTGGAGTTCCAAGTGTATAGGGATGGTCTATCCTTTGGAATGACGGACCGTCCTTTGATTCGTAATCTGCAATTTGGCTTCTGTGCTCAGCTTGACGTCCATTGCTCGACAGACCATCTTTGGGAATGACGGTTCGTCCCTTGTGCCACACTTTAGAATTCCACTTCTGCCTATCTTGAGTTTGTCCTTCAATTGACAAACCGTCTTGTAGAAATATGGTCCATCCTTTAAATCGTCATTTAAGGACTCTGTTAGCTTGATTTTTGGAATTTTCTGCTAGAACTGGATGGTGGATGATGCGGACCGTTTATCAGACAAACGTTCTGTACATAGTCTTGTCCTTTGGACATTTTTTTATTTAAATCCTTTAATCTTTACTTTGCTTGAGTCATGAAACATAGCATAATAAGGTTAGTTTACACTTTATTTAACTGCTAAAGACATGCAAAATGATATTAAATGAAGCAAAGATGTGTCGCTAATTCACGATACATCAACACCCCCAACATAAAGCATTTGCTTAACGTCAAACAAACTAAGAAGAGAAACTATCCTATGCCTAACTAATTTCCTAGAATCACAAATTATCATGACTATGGTGGTTGTTGATGATAGCTACTAGTTCATACCTTTTAATCTAGTCACCCCCTCCATAAATTAAAATACAGTTTTCTCGCAACTATTTGAACTAAGCATGCAACCTCCACTTATGACATCATATTAACATGCACACACTTAAATTAGATAAGTGAAACAAGTTGGCCATTCACATCCCCCATGCTCTCACAATTAGACCAAGAAAAGTATTTTTTAAAGTAATGACAACACACACATCAAGGACACACAAGATCAAGAAAGAAGAGAAATGTACTCAGTCTCACAAAGAAATTCACAAGATAGATCATTACTACAATATGCTTTCCCATTTATTCAAATGCCATTCTTTTCGGATATCTGAGTTAAGATCACATAAGTGTTTTTCTAAGCTTGTAATGAAGGTTAAGGGGCTGGTAGGATGCAATTTTGGCGCTTAGTGACTCATTTACCATCCTTGAACACTTTATTACTTTTCCACCACCTTTTTACCTTTTTAATCCATTCTTTTGTTTTGGAATTTTTCACACCCCAAAGTATTTTTGTGAGCTCAAACTTCATTTTTCTCTTTTTTCTTTTTCTTTCTTTTCTTTTTTTCTTTTTAGCTCATTGCTCAAGTACTCCATGGGATGTGCTCATACATTATATTTTTGTCCTATTTCTTTCTTCCCCTCCTTATCACCCCCAAATTACAACTTTTTTCTCATTTTTCATCACTTTTCAAGTGTCAAGGAGGATGGGTGCAAACGAGGGTCAACTTGAGAATTGATTTTGGCTTTCATTGCGATTGATCAAGAAAAAGGTCAAAGGCTCAAAGAGGGAGACTAGGGATACATACATTATTTGGTAGGTTTCTTTAGGAATATATGGCATGTGAAGCACAAAGAAGGCCTAAGTTCATCTTTACAGCGCATAGTCAATCCTAGGTTCAGGCACAAGCAGCAAGGTAAGTTCTGGAGTGTAACTAATCAAGTGAACAAGCAATTTCCTTTCCACACATTGGCACATGGATATAAAAATGAATAATACATCACTCTCAACTAGGAACACATTGCCAATAATTTCATGTTACAAATGGAGATATACAACTCAATATCAAATAGTTGTGGCAAAAATTTTAGGGGGCATTATTTTCAAAGATCAGCATAAGCGTGCAAATAGCTCAATTTCCACCATTACCTAAGTCAAATATAATTAATTTATCCTAAGACGGCTTGCCAAAGTAGGCTGGTACCATTAAGAATTTCTCCTAGCAATCCATCATCGGTCCATACACTATGATGCTTTATTACTTTATTTGGGCCAGATTCATCAAAAAGTAAGCCTCCTGAAAAGAACCATGGCTAGGAAAACCACTAAGGGCTCTATACTACAAAGGAAAAGAATTATACTAAGAAAGAAAAAGAATAAGCTATACTAATAAAGTTATATAAATGGAAAAAAGTAAATCAGAATCACACATCCATACTCATTCATAAGCATATTGTCATACAAATCAGGGTTTCAAAATAATCAAGCATTATACAAACATAAGGTATCATACAATCCAAATATCAACCCAAATCCTAAAAATAATTCAATGTACTCTATGCATGAACAAAACAAAATAGGAGGGTGAGAGTTGCAAACGAACTTCCTATAGCACTCAGATCGCACTACCAAGCATCATCTTGTGGTGGCACTGATGGGCTGGCCTCTGCATCATGGGACGACCTCGAGTGTTCAAACGTGAGCCCGTTATTGCTCTCATAAGGACCTTTGCCTCTATTGTGGATAACTCTAGATCAGCCAATGATGCCTTCTATACTGGAGCTTTGCCGTTATCTATTGGAAGAGCAGGAGCATCTATTAGGGCCTGAGTATGAGTAGGAATTTGCTCTAGTGTAGTGCTTTCCCTAGTGACTATGATTAGTGGTGGTTTAAGCTGAGTCTGGGCTGGTGGAATAGGCACCATAGTTCGAATGAAATCCATGATGCTGGCAATGGGCGGTGTCCAGTCCACCAGCAGTATTTGTACCTCCTCTGGCCACATCTCTCGTATCAGCATCCCAAGCACAGTAGCTCAAGTTTCCTCTAGATCAACTCATAGGCTTGATATATCTGAGCACTAAGACCTCCTCCGAGTTGGCGTAGCTTGGAATCCATGGTCTCTAGACGGGAGCTCAATGCCTCATGAGAGCTCCTGACTATGTCCTGAAGAGGTTGAAGAGCTCGCTCAACTATCATGGCCACAAAGGCTTGGAAATCTTTATGAGTCCAGCCTACTACTTCTCCTCTCTATCCAATCTTAAGGCCAAGCTATTAAGTGAGTCTTTGGAAGTAAGTAATGGCCTCAGTGGCGGCTGGCATGGATGTCGTACTGACTGGATCTACTATTGTTGTGGGGTCTGCCTCATCGATAGGCTGTGATGTGGGCTCCTTAGTATGGTTGCTCTGACCCTTAGTAGTGTGGGCGCCTGAGTAAAATGGAGCTAGGATGGCTTGCTGAGGTAACCATACACTCATCTCGCATCTTGGTTATATGTGTCACCTGGCGAGCATCAGGAAATAGGTCATCCCTTGGAAGGATTGGCACCCCTACTCTATAATATAAAGTTATAATTAGTCTTGGAAATGGTAGGGAGGTGGCAGTCTGAACAACTCAATCCTTCAGCTTTACACAAATCATTTGGACAATATCTATACTCTTCTTAGCCATAATGGATGCCACAATAAGAGCGTGTTCGAGAGGTGATTTTATTCTCACTTTTTGTTGGACTTACTCTGCTACAAACCACGTTCCACCAAAACTTAGCTGGAAGCAGGAGCTCTCTCTTTAAGATGGCGGCTATCTTAAGTGCAGCCTATACCGTTGTGCCTTTGGCTATAACTCCAGCCATCCAACCTCTGGCCTACCAATCCCTAGCAGTTTCTCATCATATGGGAGGTGCCCACCACCTGATAATCATCTCCCAAGTAGTATTGGTTGATCACCTCCGAGTTGATATCAACTGACATTCCTCTAATCATCACTGAAGTCAATGGCTCAATCAGCACCTTTAGCATAGGGTTCGACCACAAGTGGATCAAACCATACACAACATAGAACTCCCAGACCAATGTTTGAATATATTGAACCACTGGCTTGAACAAGAACTCCCAATGTTGAAATCTAATCTACTTCATGATATCGGGGTACAGCTCCAAACAATTGGAGCTAATAGTCCTCTCCTCAGTAGTCCCTCGATAAGGTCTCCCACTGACTATGTCTTGTCCCTAAAAATAGCACTCCTTGTCACCTTGAACAACCCACCTAATTCTAAACATCTCCTCCCCCTATTTCTGTCTAAACTCTACTGCAACTACTGGGGAGAGGAGGTCTGACTGGATGATTATTCCTCAGTGTCCTCTCTGGAGGAAATATCTATCTAGGCCCACTAGATTTGGCTTGATCATGGTCGCCACTATACCGAGATGAACATCCTTGAAGTGATGTCTCTACAGATGCTTGAAAAATTTAACCTATACCTTTCTTTGAGATTTAAACAAAAAATTATTCTTTTCTTATGAAATATTTATTATTCGTTGATAGATCTAAAACTTATGCCATAGAACCAAGTTGACCGAATGGGTGACAACTCTGTTGTACGTTCTGTGACTCTCGCAATACCCGGAGGTAAGTACTTCTCCTTATCTTTGTCCACAAGGCGGGACCTCTTAGGTGTACTTCACTTGCCTCCTCTTGGCAGTGCTCATCTTTTTTCCATTTACCTATGATCATGCACAAACTTGTGAGAACATAGACTCGGGATACTCATGAAATCCGAAGAATTTAGCTCAAGATGCCTGGAAAGATGGTCCATACTCTGAAGAGACGGACCATACCTTGTACCGTCAATTGAGCCCAAGAATTTTCAAGCCACTATTTCAATAGATGATTCAAGGTGCAGAACGTCCTTTTAAAGGACGGTCCGCCCCTTGAGTCATCATTTGACTCAGAAGATCAAAATAATTCATATTCAATTGACAAACAACAGACGGGCCATCTTTGGAAAAGATGATCCACTCAAGCTTCCGTCCTTTGGGGTTCACAGTTTTCCAATAATCTTGGGCAATTCAAATTTTGAACAAATCTTAGAAACGGTACAAGGCTATTCCAATTTCAAGTTCAAGAAGCAAGTTACAAACATTTAAACTCATTCAAACACTTTCCTAAGCCCCGTCCAACATTCTAGCATTTAAATCAAAGTTTTCCCCCAAAATCATCCTCCAAGAATAAGTGTACAACACCCCTAGTTCAATATATGTTGCACATCACATTAGGTATGAAAATCAAGGATCAAAGTCAAGATAAATACCTATATGCTAGCAACTGCATGTGTGCTTATTGATAAAAGAGCTCGATCAAAATAGGGTTTCCAAACCCTAGGTCACGAGTCGGCTACGTATGCTTGTGAGAGGATTGTAAGGCTACAAGAAAATGGAGAAATGTAGTAGCAATAATTGAGGAATTAAGCAAAGAAGAAATGGAGAAGTGGAGAAGGAAGGAAAGACAGGGAGTATATAGCTCATTGGCAAAAGTGACCTTGTCATAAAACCAATTCTCCTTTTAAAAGTTATGGGTCGGATCAGTCAAGCCCATAGGTGGCTAACTGAAGACTAACCTAGCCCATATAAACTATGACCCAACTTAAAATCCATCTCCTCAAGGGTCCACTAAATTCAATTTTAAAAACCAAAGATGGTCCAATGGACAGAACGCCTAGGCAAAGTGCGGTCCGCATATTAGACCATCTCTTTCCCATTTTATACTAGTGGACCATCTTTAATGGATGGTGGGACATGCGGTCCTTCCTTTGAGAGGACGGTCCATATGTTCCGCCATCTTTTACACACCATATTCCTCCTTTTATGTTTTAGACCCCTTTCCTCAATATCTTCAAGTGTAACTGCATGTATTAACACCCATTAGTCCAAAAATACTTGGGTTGCCTCTCACGAAGTTCTTGATTCAACATCGCCACGTGTATACTACACATGTTGTAACATCCCTTAGGCTGCCTCCCAAGAAGCACCTGATTAAATGTTGCATTATGAACAACATACCTGATCATGGACTTGGTGAGCCGTCCTTGGGATGGGACTTCATCACCCACTTCCTATCTTTGGTGCCACAGAGGTATTACTTCACCGACATTGATTTTGCCTTCTTTCTCTTAGGTGATACAGTAATAGAAAGTTCAGCCACTTCATCAGCACTTTTTTCAAAATTAACCACAAAGATATCCCCAACTCCTATGGGCAACAAATGACCTCTCCCGGATTTGAAAGTGATGCTCTCATTCTTGACCCAAAACATGATTTCATGCTATTTTGAGCCCATCAAGGCCCTCACAGTATCCAGAAAAGATCTCCCAAGTATGATAGGAATATCCTAATCAATATCATAGTCGAGAAGCACAATGTCAGCCGGATGAACAAACTTTCCGAATTTCACAAGAACATCTTCCATCACCCCCACCGATGTCTTGATTATCTTATCGGACATTTAGAGTCGGATAGAGGTGGACTTCAACATGGACTACCCAAATCACTTGTAAATATCAAGAGGCATCAGATTAATACTTGCCCCATTATCACAAATGGCATGTAAGCAGTCATATCCACCGATCCGTCAAGGCACGGTGAATTCTTCTGGGTATCCTTTATTTTCAACACATATGCCTAAAATGATAGCACTCACTTTTTGTGCCATAGGTATTATCTCCTCTTTGTCACACGGCAGCTTTCTAGTCAACAACATCTTCAAATACTTAGTGAAACTTGGGATCTCTTTGATGGCATCTATAAACGATACCTGAAGTATTTCTTCTTTTAACTGCTCAATGTGCTTTTCCACTTAGCATCAAGAGCTTGTTGAGAAATTCTTTTTGGAAATGGAGGAACAGGCGGAGGAAAATATTTTGCAAAGTTATATACACCTTTCTTGTCCTTTCCTCTCTCCTTTGGAACAACTGAACTATCTTTTAAAACTTCCTCACAAGGTGGGTTCTAGAATCCACCTTCAACTACCTCATTAACAAAAGGCTTTTTAGGCCTCTCCACTTGATCATCAACCTCAACTATAATTTTGAACTCATTCTCAACCATACCATCTTTGGCATAAACATCTACAGATTCCACAATCTTGCCACTCCTTGTGATAATATCCATATATTGAGCATTGAAAGTGTTACACCCCGTAAGATTCCCGACATCTAGATGGCCTATTCGCACGTCGGTTAAGTATATTTGAAAGCCATACGTGCTAGAAAAAGGCCCGGGATAACATCAGACGTAAAACCTGTCGAACCATCGCGGAAGGAGTCGGGGTAGAGCCCCTCCGTGATGGCGCCGTGTCACGGAGGCAGAGCCACCATGTTGGCTCCGTGACACGTTGGGCCTGTCCAAGCCCAAGTATATAAAGCCCCACTTCGGTTTTAATTGATAAGAATCATTTGATAATTACCAGAACTCGTGAGAAACAGAGAGAGACGAAGAGGGGATATATATTATCGTTCGATTACGCTACCAAATGTAGTCCAAACCTAAATTAACCTCAGGTACCGAGGTATTTAGCAGCAAGGAGCATTCCTACGGATTTTGTTTCGCGAAATACGGCGGACGAATCGTCGAGCTACTGGACTAAGGTAAGTAGAATTTCTCCAAACTAGTGTCTATGTGCTCCTA